>BRDA01013618.1:34011-86716 GCA_036984385.1 Crenuchus spilurus | reverse complement strand
ATCAGATCTCTCACTGCACGGTCAAGTTGAGACAGACGACGGGGTTGATGGAGTATTGTCTCGAGGTCATCAAAGAGAATGATCCCAGTGGCTTCCTGCAGGTCAACTAACCTAACACTACACAAAATTGTTACACGAGCACTCTGGTATAAAAGCATGCAGTAGTATTTAAAACACACAGTCCCTATTACAGCTATACATTCCAGCATTACACAGCACACTGCAGCACTATAAACCCAGCAGAAATAGGCCTGTCATGATTATTTGATTATGTTTGAGAATTCAATTAAAAATATATCAATTAAAGTGTCTTTGTTAGGTTGCATAATAATGATGCATTTTAAATTATTCTCTCTTTTTGAAGATGCTGTATTTTAATGATGTCTTTTTTATATATATATACATATTTGTTTTTGCGTTTTTAACATTTTATTATTACAATTAATATTACAAATGTTTAAATAAAAATAATAATGGAGATCTGGTGATGCAATGTGTATTAAATAAACCTCAGTCTGTGTGAAAAAGACTGATATGCATGATTATAGTGCAGGTAGACACTATAATTTCTTATTTTAATAAGAATTTATAGTTAATTTCTGATTATTAATATTCATGACAGTTGGAGTGGAGGCCGGCACCTCTCCAGCTTCTCTATCAGTCGCCTCCCACCGCATTGAGCCCCCAGTTATGAGATGTTGTTTATTTCACCCTGAGAACTGTCCAGAGATCTGTACATAATGTATCAGTGCACAGTACAGGAGGAAGTGTTCATGGTGTGAATGTACTGGATAACAAACTCATTCAGAAAACACAAAGTCTCCATTCAGACCACATCACTGCCTGCCTGCTGGACATTTTCAGCACATGTTGTAATGTTGTAACATCATTCTTTCACACAGACTGAGGTATATTTAATCCATATTTCATCACCATATCTTCATTAGTATTAAAGTTATTCACGCTTGTTTGGGTAAAGAAGCAAACGAGACACTCTGTAGAATAAGTAAGGGCTTGTATCATATATAGTAATGAGAAACTGATTAAAACATGAATATTTAAGTGTATGTGTGTGTGTGTGTGTAGATCTCAGATGCACTGATCCGCAGGGTGCATATGACCGAGGGGCAGTGGGGTAAGGGCACTCTTACACCTCGAATGACCAGTGACTTTGACTTGACCCTGGACAGTGGTCCACTGCTACAGACCATCCAACAGCTGGACTTTGTTCAGATGAAGGGTAAGATGGCGGGTGAATGTGTTGGTATTTACGCTCATATATAGAGCTTGTACACATCTGCATAATGTCTTAATGACTGCATTTGTGTGTGCAGTTCCCGCAGCTCCAATACTGCAGCTGGAGGAGTGCTGTAGTCAGACCAACAGTGCCACTCTGTCCTGGAAACAGCCTCCTCTGTCCACTATTGCTGTGGATGGCTACATACTGGAATTGGATGATGGCACTGGAGGGCAGTTCAGAGTGAGTGTTTTACACACCTACAATCACTTATATTTAATTATAAACATTATAAGAAAATTATAAGTGTTCTGTCTGTCAGTCTAACACTGTGCAGATGTAAATATTATAGACTAGAGTCATTATGTAGCTTTTCTTTTCAAATTATCCGCTTCCACATTTGAGCTTTTGAAATCTGAAGCAGTTTATTGTATAGTTTAAAGCTTCTTCACTGCAACGCTGCTCATCGTTTTGATCTTGACTGCTTTTAAAATGTCTTTAGATATATTATGTGAAAACTATGACTATATACAGTACCAGTCAAAACTTCTGGACATTCAGTGGTTTTTCATTATTTAAAAATTGTCTGCATTGTAAATTAATACTGAAGTCATCCAAACTCTGAAGAAATACATCTGTAATTATTTAGTAAACAAAAACAGTGTTAAACAAACAAGAATATGTTTATATTTTACATTCTTCAAAGTAAGCACCTCTTGCTTAGATGGCAGCTTTCTTGGCATTTTCTCAGTCAGCTTTATGAGGTAGTCACCTGAAATGGCTTTAAGTTAACAGCTGTGCTTTGTTAAGAGTTCATGACTTGCATTTCTTGCCTCTTTATGTGTTTGAGACATCAGTTGTGTGTCTACTTTGAAGTAAAATCTAAAACATATTTTGGTTTAACACTTTTAAGTTTACTACATGATTCCTTATGTGTTCCTTCATAGTCTGGATGACTTCAGTATTCATTTACAATGTAGGAAATAAAAAATTAAAAACGTTGAATGTGCATCCAAACTTTTGACTGCTACTGTATGTATTTGCATTAAAATTAGTATACTGTCATGCTACTCCGCTGTGGCTGCCCCGCCATGGCTCATGTGTTTTGTGTCCCACGTGCTGTTTTGTCATCATGTTTTATTAGTGTTCACAGCTGTCCTGTGTTAGCACCCAGCCTTGTGCATGATTACGTGTCCTATGTAACCGTCCCTTATGTGCTCTGTCTTTGTTGCTCCTTGAATGTGAACGTAGTGGATGTGCTCTATGTTAAACCTATGCGATTACACCATGTTGTATTGTAGTTTATGTTAAATAAACCACCTTCTTTGGATACTATGACTTCATACTGCTTTCCTTCTCTCTCCTCTCACCCTCAGCAGTTTCCATTTTTGCACTTTTATTTTAGAAATAACTTTAGTTTTATTTTTTTAGGTCAGTGTTTTTAGCTCAGTTTTGGTGTCTCCCACAAGTTGTTAACACACTATTATTCACCAGAATAGGAGATAGTAGTCCATAAACAACCTCAATAAACACTATAAACACTAGGAGATATTAGCCAATACTTGTAATATAGGAAGATGCTCTAATCATTGTTTTTTGTGACTGATTCCTTTATAACCAAATTGTTCTAGTCTAAATACTTCTTTAATAGGATAAACTGGCATTTACATTTAGTAAAAGCTGCCTATTTAAACAACATTAATTAAATAAAGTGTTCTACTGAAAGAAAGGAACAGCTGGCTGTTTAGTATGAGTCATTCATAATTATACTACGACATGTGAATGTTTTAGCTGCATTACATTACTGAGAAAAACTCTATTTTAAGTCATAACCAATTCTGACTGTGCATCCTTGATATATACATCATTTTGTAAACACTGTCCTTAATTTAGGCTTTCTGTATGACATAATGCATTGATTGATCTTCTTTACTGCAGCATGCTATTTATATGCTCCTTAGTAGGCTGCTACACACAGACATGCTCTCTCTAAACAGGCCAGGCTCTTTTTTAAGCCACCCAGGTTCTTGTGTTCTGATTTCTGCTCCAATTTTTCTGGCTGATGAACCCTGAGCTCTGTTCTGGTTGATGCAGGCTGCTCTGCAGATCTGTAGAGTAATTATACCATTAAAAATGATGGGAATATGATCTGTTGGAAGCCTCTGAAGTATTTTAACAATGGGAATTCCTTTGGGTAGCCATGCACGCTCATAAAAGTGTGTATTCCACAGGAAGTGTATGTTGGCATTGAGACCATTTGCACGGTGGATGGACTTCACTTCAACAGCACGTATAAATCCCGCGTTAAAGCCTTTAACTCCAGTGGCGTCGGGCAGTACAGCAAAACCCTGGTCATGCAGACCTCTGAGAGTAAGTTACATAACCTGCTGCCATACACACACACACACCTGTTCGCTTTTGCCATTAGGTATGCTCGGCTGCTGATAAGTAGGGAAGCTGGATGATGTTCAGTATGTAGCAGCGAAGCTCTTATTCAGTGTGAAGCAAAATACAGTCATACATGAAAAAAATTAATTATTGTGAAAAGTGAATTTTTGTTTATAATATAATTTTAAAATGTGCATATTTTATATTCATTACACATAAAGTGACATGTAAAGCCTTTTTTACTGTTGATCAGTATTAGTTACAGATCAGGAAAATCAAAAATCCTGAAGTTTCTGCAGTCTGTGATGGTTTTTGGTGTTGCTGTTGGTCCACTGTCAACGTCAACACAGTCATCTACCAAGAGATTTTAGAGCACTTCATGCTTCAATTTGCTGATAAGCTTGATGGAGGTGCCCAGCAGCTGCCCATAGTGCCACCATAGTGCCATTGATATCATATTACTGTGACTGATTCGCTAGACAACTCAAATTAATCATCATTTAAAAAGGCTGGAATTATGTCACTTTAATAAAATGTAATAAATATAAAACATACATTTTACCTTTTTGAATTAAATTATGAACAAAAGTCAACTTTTTTTGATATTCTACTTTTTAGATGCAGGACTATATTGAACTGTAACTTTAAAACACTGCTTAAAGCTTTTTGGCTCTCATAGTATTGCTTATGCTGCCTGTGTAGGCTGTAAGAGATGAGATTGCTTAAACATGTTGTTATGAAGCCTTTATTGGTGGACAACTTTGCCCAAACTTGCTAAAAATGAATGAAAGCTAGTGGGGCTTTGCTAAAAGTATGCAAATGTGCTTGTGTCCCGTTAGCTCACATTCATTGGTACATATTAGCATTTTTGGGAAAAGTAGTCCCTAAATGACAATTTCTTTGAAATATATAATATATATTTAGAATGTGTTTAACATACACTCACTGGCCACTTCATTGTATCTCCACTCATTGTCCATTTTAGCGCCACTGATCATACAGGTGCACTTTGTAGTTCTACACTTATAGACTGTAGTCCATCTGTTTCTCTGTATACTTTTAACACCCTGTTCTTCAGTGCTCAGGTCAGTGTTTATAAACATCCAGAGCTCAGCTGTGTTTTATCCACTCTTAACACACCACCACATCAGTGTCACTGAGAATGATCTACCTGTTCTGTGGATGTCCTGAACATTGAAGAACATGCTGAATAAAGCATACAGAGAAGCAGATGGACTACAGTCTGTAATTGTAGAACTACAAAGTGCAGCTATATGGTCAGTGGAGCTAAAATGAACAATGAGTGGAAATATATGGTATGTTTACCTAATGAAGTGGCCAGTGACTATACATCTGGATCAAATGTTCAATACAGGTTGTGATGCTGAGCTAATGTGTTGTACCATGTTTATAAAGGCTTTATGACTGTTGTGTATAAGGGTGAGAAGTTTAAATGAGCAGATCCAGCTTCCCCAACTGCTTTCTCATCAAGCCTCCTCTCTATGGCTCTATCCTTTTTCTTTTCTTTCTTTTTCTGCCCCTGCCCTCTCCCTTTCACTCACCACTCTTTCCCCACCTCTCTATCTCTCTGTCTCTTTCTCTCTCTCATCTCAGCCGGACTTCCCCCATGTGATATTAAATCTCTAGCTACAGGTATGGATGGCTTTCTTAACCACAGTCCTCTTTCTCCTCTTCCTCGTCATTATCAGCGTGTTCGGCTTCTGTCTTTTTTAGTTGCAAGAGTTTGTGTGTTCTGTTTGTTTGTGTGCATGTGTGTTTGCACTGGACTGTCTCAATCAAGAAAGGGATGGTTCAACAAGAAATATCATATTTACGCATATTTCCACTTACGGTAACTTCTGATGTTGTCAATCAGTCAAAACTAGGAATAAGCAATGCTTTGAAACATTAGAACTAAACAGTCACCAAAACAGCCATAAATAATCACCAACATTTCTCTCAAGCCACGCAAACCTCATTCACATCTTAAAGGTTCTGTATATGATGCTTTCTGCCACTAGATGTCACACTAGAGCACCAGCATCTCAGACCAAAACTAATGGTTCATATACAGCCAACGCAACGTTTTCTCAGGACGGGACTATCATGAACATGCAGCTGGACCGGCTATGAAAACAAAGAGCAGAGGACAACACACACATTCTCTGCAAAGGATGCCTTTATATTATACAACAACATTTTTATTAATGTTTAAAATGTCATATATATCATCTCTAAATAAGACCTCACTGAATAGTTGCTGTTTTTTTTACCTTCATTTAAAATGAACAAAACCACCTCATGAGGATTAATGCTAATCTGGGATTACTTTTATTGGCAATGGCAGTCATAAATACAGGATCCAAGATGAAGATCCAGAGGGAGTATTGCTGCTGAAATGTGTTTTATTTATATTAAGATGTGAGTTGTCGGGAATGGAGTTATATCATAGGGACCCCCTGCACAATGCACCTCAGACTGATGTTTGTTTGTGAAGGACCCCTTGCTTAACATCTTAATGACCTTAATGAAGGAAGAACCAACAGCGATACCCATAGAGGAATTTGATCTCAGCCTTTACACACCACAAGTGAGCACACATGCCCAGAGTGGTACCCAGGGAGCAGAAGGGTGGTAGGTGCCTCCCTCAAGGTAACTTCAGCCATTCCCTATTGTTCAGCGTACCAGGCCCACTTCTCTAATGTTTAGACCGTGACTGCCCTAAGTTCTTATGGACTGCAGTGATGCACATTGTTTCACTCTGGATGAGGTTTGGTAGTTTTGTTAGCCACATAGCTTCAGTTCTAAAATAAAATCCCGACTGATTGTGTCAGTCTGGGGAAAAGCAGAACATTGTGAAAATATGATTTTTTGGCAAACCATCCCTTAAACACATATCATTCTAAACCATGTCTCATCTAACATATCTAAGGAAGTGCTTAGTGGGCAGTACATAATGTGTTTGTGTGTCCTTTCTACAGTTGCCTGGTTCACCTTTGACCCTGCGTCAGCTCATCCTGACATCATATTGTCGAACGACAACCTGACTGTCACATGTAACAGTTATGATGACCGAGTGGTCATGGGCAACACAGCCTTCTCTCGTGGTGTACATTACTGGGAAATAACTGTTGATCGATATGACAACCACCCAGACCCTGCATTTGGGATTGCACGGGGTGATGTGTTGAAAGACGTGATGCTGGGGAAGGATGATAAAGCCTGGGCCATGTACGTGGACAACAACCGCTCATGGTTCATGCACAACAACTCCCACACTAACAGGTACAGAATGGTGTTTGTGTGTGTGTGTGTGTGTGTGTGTGTACAGAACTTTGTGTATATACACTAGGTGTGCAGATGTTTGTGGACACTCCTTCTAGTGAATACATTTAGCCAACACATATGTACAAATGCACATACACAGCTTGTCTAGTCCCTATAGAGAAGTACTACCAATAGCATAGGACTAAACATGAACCTGTTGGCACCATGTCAGATGTGTGTGTGTGGGTTTGCATAAAAAATCCCCCTTCTTGTAAGCCATTCGAGAGGTAATGTGATGTAAATGAGAGTCTGGAGGGCTAGTGTGTAGGGGCTAGGGAGCATGTCGAAGGGCGAGTTTTGTTTTGGTATTCGGCCTTGGCCGGTCACTCGGCTCGGCTCGTGTGTGCGCGTGTGTTTGTGTGAATACGCACATGCAAGCCTGCAGCATGATTCGTGCTCTATTATTTTATATAAATATTTTTTTCCCTTTGTGGAAAGAGGACTTTACTCTCCCTAAAACTGAGGGACACTCTCTGTCAGACTGAATGTGCTACAATGCACTGATTTGCATGACAAATGCAGCAGAGCAGCAGACAAAGGGTGTTAATGGCTCCAGCATTCCAGCGCGGGGGAGAGAGAAGACGAAAAAGTTTCATCAGGTTGGGAATTCTAGAAGCTGTAGAGCAGTGGAACTGTGTTCTCTGCTCTACGAATTACTTTTTAGATGATGAGGTAGTGGTGGTGATCATCCTGTGTGGAAAGTATTTGTATGTGTTTATAAATAAATAAATTTAAACATATTAAATACATATACAAACTATAAATAAATACATATGATCATTAATATTACCTTCCTCTCCTTTTCATTTCCTGTGCTCTCCTGAATGAAGTCCTGTATTTAGTGTTTCCTCCAGTGGCTGCTTCAGCTAATACTTCATTCAGTTTTATTCACCTGGGCTGCTGGTGCAATTTATCAGTTCATACAGGGACTGGAGGGAACAGAGAAGTCTGGAACCAAACCTTCTAATCAGCATACCAGTAACTTGACTGGTAAACAATATTTGTTTAATTTTGTGTAAGGGGAAGCTCCCCTGCTGGGTGGCTTGCCACTGGGTGCGGGCAGGTTCTTCTCCAATGAAGGCTAATAACAGTCTTCAGCTAACATTGCCTGCAGCTGTGACTAGCTTATTCTTGTAAAGGGGCCGCCATTGCCCTTTCTTTGTGGCTTCACACCACTGGAGGTGGGAAGTCCAACCTGGTGGCTTTTAGCTGTTTTTTTTTCCTAAACAATGCAGCATGCCATTACATGTTTCTGAGTTTAGTGTTATACTGTATTTGATTATTATTGATAATCAAATGATGCCATAATTTTTAACTTGCTGTTTTCACATTGTTGATTGTCATGATACTAGATTCCAGTGTTAGCATTAGCATTGTAGCTCTAGTGCAAAAGTACAGAGTCAAAATTCAGACAACAAACATGTTTCAGTTGGCTGACTGTGTTTAAGGTAAGGAGAATCTGTGTAAATTAAAAATTTTCACTAAATTAACTCTCTCTCTGTCTCCAGAACGGATGGTGGGATAAGTAAGGGAGCAACACTGGGTGTCCTGTTGGACTTTTCTCGGGGGATTCTGTTATTCCTGATCAATGATGAGCAGCAGGGTCCTGTGGCCTTTGATTCCCTGGAAGGCCTTTATTACCCTGCCATCAGCCTCAACCGCAATGTTCAGGTACCATTCTCAGCACAGCCATGAGACACAAGAAGGAAAAAAAGTGAATTTATCATGCTAAGGAGCACAAAAGTTAATAATCTGAAATAACATTAAGACCTGAAGGTCGATGGGACTTATATCATGTGTGGAGAAAATGTTGAAGTGGTGCACAGTCTTTGCTTCACTCATTAACACAAATGGATCCAGCAGAACCAGAATGAAAGAACTGGAGAAGATCTTCACATATAACCATTTCTCCCTTCAAACAAAGACTAGAACTGTCCAGACTGTGGTCTCCTCTGTGATTCTTTATGGATGTGAAAGCAGGCCAGGAAGATTATTGATGTTGGAGATGTATGAGACAAACTTGGACAGATAAATGGATCCTGGACCAAATCAAAGTTAACCTTTCACTCAGTGGCGGCTGGCCAATAGAAGGCTCTAGGGCGCTGCGTTCTATGGTGGAAATTGTTTTTTATTTTCACTTTTTAAATAAACTTTTTTTAAATAATAAATGCCTGTGTATTTTAAGTAATTATGTGCTAAACATGCACAATAACATGTAATATATAAAATATATTGGGGGAAAATAGCTTCCTAGTTCATCCTTTGTCTCTTCTGAGGTGACAGAAATATCACCCAGTCAGAGAAACAGCAGCCAATCCCTGACCTGCTGACATAAGATATTGCATAGCAACAAAAAATTAGCCAATCAGCTTCCTCAAATCTGTTGCCTAGAGGCGCTTCATTTATCGCTTTCAGCAGTCAGTCAGTGGTGGAGTAGCTCAAGAAATGTCTCATTTTGTTTTAATAGTAATCTAATGATACATACTGTACTTTCTATCTTTGAACATTTGCAACTAATGACAGTTTTCAGTAACTATTAGTCTGCTGATTTTTTTATGCCAATTAAATAGTTACTGACTTTTTCACAGAGCACTGGTATCTTACAGTTTGTGTTAAATAATATTGAAATGGCTTCAGAAACTGACTATCTACTTATATATACCTGCTGATATGGCTCAAACAGCCCCATGTAGAATATTTTTCACCAGCTGCCACTGCTTTCACTAGAAGCCCATTATGAGAAGAGCCATTGCACTTGAGAAGACAGTGATGATGGAACATTTGAAGGTAAAAGAGGAAGAGGAGCAGCAAGAAGATCGAAGGATATAATCAGTGGAATCATGAACAAGTCATTAAGAAACTTGAAGATCCAAACAGAAGACTGAGATGTTCTGGAGAAACACAATCCATATGGTCACCAGGAGTCTTGAGGGCACTTAATAATAATAATCATATTATGATGCCAACACAGATACTTTTACAAAGGTTTTTAAATGTAAAAATGGGAACTCCTGAACCTTTAAATGTGGCCATCAAAATGTATTTGAAACTTTTTTGTTTGCCAGAGATCAGACTGCTTACCTTCAAGTTGAAAAAAGATAATTTAGGTAGTTTTCTCGACTGTCAAACATGGTGGTGGATCATTTTAGACCATTAAGAAAACACAAGTGTTAACAGTGCTTCATTGCCTCGGTGTTATCTGCAATCTGAAAGGCTTCTCTTATGTGTTTGTGTAGGTGACTCTTCACACTGGACTGCCCATTCCAGACTTCTACACTCCAGGAGAGTCAGATCCTTCAGGCTCTGTCTGCTGAAGACACACACACTCACACACACAGATACACACACACACAGATACACTATGTGAATGGATAAGAAAAGTATTCAGTTTTCATCTGTTACTGTGAAGTTCTGGAGTGCTTCATTTTAAACATATTCTCTCATTTTGACCAATAGGGGGAGCTGTAGAACATTAAAACTGCTCCTTCATTGTAATTCTTGAGAGAAAGAGAGCATGGAGAGAGAGAAGGAATGAAAAAGAAGACCCTGCGCCCTTCTCTATTACATTTCCACTTGGATAATTCCACCATGGTGTTGTGTAGACTGTTCTAGTCAAACCCAGCAGCATGTCATTATTATAAGATATTATGTCATTATCATGGCAGAAGTATATGTCTTAATTATGAGAAAGATCTCATAATTACCAGAACATATCTCGTTACTAGGACAAAGTTTGTGTCCTAGATAGAAAGATTTGTTGGTGCCATAATACCTGTGGGGCAAACAAGAGGCTCTGTCGTGTTTTTGATTTGTGTTTATGGTGCAGTTGATCAAATTAATCAAATCTGACTTGATTCCTGCCTTATGTCACAGTGAAATCTTACTGTCACTGAGCAGCATGGCTTAGTATTCAGCCTCTGTGTAGGATTCTCAAATCTCAGTGAAGCTCTTAGACAGTGTTTTTCCTAAATGAGCATCATGAACAGCACAGCAAGCTTCAAACTGAAACATCTTATATATCTACAAGCTGGATATGTTGTCACATGAGACACAGTCAAGCTTTTATTAACATTTTTAGCTTCACATGGAGTCAAGCTGAGATGCAGGCTGTACACCATCAGCATGCCAATAATCACTAATACAAAGCAAAGCTCACAAAAACTGCAGAAGTTCAATACCTTTATCAGTTCTGCAGCCTGAAAGGAAATGTCTGCTTGGTCTGACTCTCAAAATGAATAGTTAACATACTATAATGACATATGTTAGCAATAATAAACTCAAGGGTCATGCTATAACGTGAGATATTGGCACTGGTGTACTGTGGTCGTAGGCACAAGGTCCCAGGTATCATTAAGATTAAGATGAACCAGTTGCCAAGGTGATTTTCACACAACAGAATTTGACCTCCGCATTTAACCCATTTGTGCACACACACACCCTAGTGAACACGCTAGACTGTGAGAATTTGTGCCCGAGGCGGTGGGCAGCCCTTATCCATCGGCACCCAGGTAGCAGTTAGGGGGTTAGGTGCCTTGCTCAAGGGCACTTCAGTCATGTCCTGTGTGGGGATCAAACCGGCGACCTTCTGGTCACAAGACCAGATCTTTACTACTAGGCCATGGCTGCCCCCCATGCTGCATTAACATTCCGCAAGATAAAGTAGCTCCACTATCACACACTCAGCAGCTAAAACATCATCAGCAGACTCTGTGCTTAGTCATAATAGTCCAAGAACATACTGATGTTGATTCATATATCTGTTAAGTCCTGCTGTTATCCCAGTGAAGCTGCTGATGCTGTATAAACTCTCCCTTTACATTCCTTATCCATAAAACACAGTAGAAGCTGATTCACTTCACTGTTGTACTAAAACTGACTTTCGTGTCATTGCTCTACAGCTCAATTGTAAACAACTTAAGAGTGCAGCTGCTTTACTGTATTGACTTTGACTGGATCTGCCTTTCCAGCACAGTCACATCCTTGCATGTAAGCAATATTATCATGCAATATTGGCATTCCTAAAACATCTCTCAGCCAATCAGATTGCAGGGTCAGAATGAACTGGTATAATTTCTCATAATTATGACATAATTTTTGACATTTCAGTTTGTCATAATTATGACATATCTCATAATATCAACATGCTGAAGGGCTTATTTTTATCCTACTTGACAGCCATACACAGCCACACAGTTGGTTATGATTCTGGGAAATGTGTAGTCTTTGGGTATTGTCTGACTTTGGGATTAGACAAGAAAGAGAGAAATTGGGTGCATTTCAGCATGGTGCCATACTGTTAAATATACAGTGGTGCTTGAAAGTTTGTGATTTTCAGAAATATTTTCTATATGTCTGCATAAATGTCACCTAAAACATCTGATTGTCTGCATAAATGTGACCTAAAACATCTGATCTTCACTCAAGTCCTAAAAGTATATCAAGAGAACTCAGTTAAACAAAAGAGACAAAAATATTATACTTGGTCATTTATTTATAGAGAAAAATGATCCAATATGGCATATTTGTGAGTGTATATGAACCTTTGCTTTCGGTATCTGGTGTGACCCCCCCACCACCACCACCTCCTTACAGCAAAAACTGCCACTAAAAGTTCTAAAGGGTTCACAAACTTTCAAGCACCACTGTATTTGTCACAGGCAGCCCAGTGACAATCATTTAATCATAGGTATGGGATCACTGGGCATGGTCATATTTTGGAAGAGGGTGAATGGCCTTTGTTTTTATACAGACCACAGCTTGGTCAGTTTGCCACAATGGCAGCCAAAGATACACCTCAGCGGGTCAACACAAGAAAGATTGAATGCTTCTTTATTTTTCTTTCTCCACTTCATGATTGGTCACTTTATCTGAGTAAATATAGGAAATTTCCCATACAGCTGCCCTCATGACCAATCACAAAGCAGACTGGTATCCAGACAATATTGATTTATTTTTATTATTATTATTATTATTATTATTATTGTTATTATTATTATTATTATTATTGTTATTGTTATTATTATCATGGTCTTGTCGGTGCTAAAGCATATAGACTTTGTGGCCCTGTTCTTGGACAGAGTCTGTGCAGATTTTGTACTTTTATTCATGATGGAATATTCTGTGCAGATGTTAGTACGTGTAGAGATTCTGGATCTATAGAGAGTTTCCATATAAAGTTCATTATAATCATTTTACGATGTCGCTCCAGTTCAGTAGGATGTGAATGGTAAATCCAGGCATGTGATCCTGTAAATGTCTGTATCAGCTTTATCAGGCCCTTTTTGGGGGGAGAAAAGTGAGATGTTTGAGGATGTTTGGCCCTCACACTACAGATTCACACACAACTTAAAGGAACTGTTCAACAGAGAATAAACATAACAGTCAACATCCCTGTTCTTCAACTCTGGACCTTGAATCCATATTCCAGTCCAGGATTTTATAATTACTGGTTGGTATGGTGCCAAGTGGCCAATCAGTTACACCTACATTTCAGTTGAGTACCAGAAATCACACAATCCAGAACCAGAAACTGGATTCAAGGTCCTGAGGCAGCTGATCAGCCAAAACATGTTTATACCTTTTGAGAAGAGCTCTGACGAGCATTGCAACTACACACACTACAACTCAATAGTCACCCAATTAGCCCAAAAGTTGAGTGTGTATACATGCACTTAATAATCTGATTAAAATTGCAGTCTTGTAAACAGCATGCTCTGGTTTCTCAGATGGGATTAAGGCCTAGAAAATAATAAAGTGGGCTGGATTTTAGCTCAGTGATGGAACTCTTATTCTGATCCGAACTGTTCTTAGTCTGATCGTGTGGGAATACAGACTTTAAAGCAGCAACTAAACACCTTGGGAGGTTGAGGAAATGACATAAATGAATATTCTTCATTATGTAGATGGTAGAAAACCCAAGCAGAGATATTTGAAGAAGCTCACAGATATTTTAAAATAAATAAGTAAACACACAAAAAAGCTGGACTCCGTCTTTGCAGTGAGAGAAAACTGTAAGGTGGGCAGTGTTGTGGACTAGTTGAAACTATAAAAACAATATTTGCAGTAAAGGTCTTTGTTCACAAAGAAATCAGAAGGAAGTTTACATTTACATCATGTACTTCCTCTTCTGTGAGTTTATTGGCTGGTTGTAAAGCAGAATATGATTACTGTCTGTCTCATGTAGACCAAGAGTCTAAAATGATCTGATTGTGTGGCTCAGTGGACTAAAGCACTGACAGTATGATCAGAGGATCGTGAGTTGGAATCCTGGAGATGCTGTGTCATGCTCTCTAAAGGTGGATAGATGGCACTCTTTCCCCATTGCTACTAAGTATTGTCCACTGGCTCAGGTGTCTGTTAGCTTATATATCAGTGCTGGGTTTCCCGCAGGTTTCCTAGCGCGTTGGCTGATGATGTATCAGCAGCAGTTGGAAAAGAGGCAGTAGCTGACTTTACATCGGAGGCAGTGTGTGCTGGTTTTCACCCTGCAGACAGTTTACAGACAGAAATCAGCAGTGCTGGTGTTCACAAGCCAGTCTGAGTTTTGTGATTTTGCCATATTTGACATCTTACAGCTTTCTTTTTCACTGCAAAGATGGAATCCGGCTTTTCTTGAATGAGTGTTGACTTAGTTATTTTAAATAGTCCATTTTATTTGCAACCTTCTTTAAATGTCTTGTTTTTGGTTTTCTACCTTCTAGAAGATGAAGAATATTCACATTCCTAATTCCATCAATTGTGTAGGGATTCAGCATAATCCTGAAAGTGTTTATTTGCTACTTTAAAGTCTGCTTGATGTTAGCTCTGTTTTCACATACAATCAGACTGAGAACATCCATTCAGATCAGATTAAGAGTATATATGTGCTGGTAAATCCCATTACTGAGCTCTTTATTGTGTTTTAACAAATGTTTTAGACCTTAATCTGATCTAAGAGATCACAGTATGTGGTTTAAATGACCACAATAATAACTGCAGACATCTGATTATAATCAGACTATTAAGTGCATGTATACACACTCAAAGTGACTACTGAATTGTCATGTCTAGTTGATATGTTAACCTCATTGCTCTTGTCCTGTGTCTTAAATTCTGTCAGTATTCAATGATTCAGTGATATGTGTTCATCTTTATAGTGTCTAGTTTGATTAAGCAGTGATAGAACACCCTGGAGCCATACCTTGCACATTATTTTGTGTCACTGCTTTAACCCACCCAATATATCTTTCTTAATTCTTAATGAGGTAATTACATAGATCAGGTGTTTTGGGAGCAGTGAAAACACTAGAACATGCTGGAAAACACTGGAAAAATGATGTGTTTTGGCTGATTGACTGCAGCTGTAAGTGGAAAGTTGTGTATTTTAGTTTTTTGTTGTACTTTTCTTTTAGAGACACATGTCATTTCAACCTCTTTTGTTTACAGTAGATTTGTGCATAAATGCACAAATTCCCTCAGACAGAGAAGATCACATGCTGTCATGTTGAATCATTGTCACTGAGTTTAATTAGGACAGGGTCTGGGTCTTTGTTTAACAGTAATAGAGAGACACTGGGTTCTCACACACACACACACACACACACACACAGACACACACACACTGCATGCACACTCACCCCTCACATACACATCAGTCCTGCTGGTCAACAGACAAAATAACAAGAGAATCATTCATACACACACAAATACACCGCTATCCCATCAGCCTTATATAACTCACTCTCTCTCTCTCATTTGTTACTGCCTCAGAGCTGTACAGGCAAATTGCTAAACTTTAATGAAAAACTGGTGCTGCTTCTGTTTATATGTCTGAGAAGTTACGTTAAACTCTATATAGATATATATTTGTGTTTATGAACTGCAATATACAACAGCACAGCTGTAAATCCAAAAAGAAGATTTATGAACTGGCAATATCTCCTGTGTTGTGGAAGGCTGTGGATGTGGGCTCTGTCTGGCTGATGTGCTCTGGTGCAATGAGACGTAGCCCTGCTGTCTCTTTTTACATAGACGTGTGTAGCCTGCTTAAGAAACTGAACTCCTGACCCCACTGATGAACTTGCCGACCCCAGGCCTCTCCTGATAAAGTGACTGGGATGGCATAGCGTCTACACTGAAAAAACTATCTATAATGCATTGAATGTACTTGATTGATATGTGTTTTGTATCAGTTACACATGAATTTATTCTGTCACATCAATACAGTCATACAGTTGACATATTGGTTTTTTTTTTTTAACACTTGTGTTGATGTATGTTTTATTCCTGTGGATCTGATATACAAATGTGAATCAAGGTCATTCAAAGCAATATATTTTTCGGAGTATGATTGTAAAGGGTTTCTTATTTTCTTTATCAAATGAATCCCTAATGTGAATAAGAATTGTATTATTATTATTATTATTATTATTATTATTATTATTATTATTGATGTTTTTGCCTATGATGTACCTGGCGCTTTGTGCTTTCTGTAACCGTATAGTATATTCAATAAATTGTTTGACTGGATTGAATACGTTCACTGTTTTTTGCCCTTTAGTTTGCTTGTATTTGATCTGGTACAGATCTGAAAATGTGAGCAAAAAAAGTTCATGTTTATCAAAAGTCTAGGAGCTGGATCAACTTTGGCAAAATACTGAGGAGGCATACTTCAGCTTCAGCTGTCTAAATTAAAATTTTAGAAATTAAACACTATAGACAAATTTATTGTGACATTTGCATTGTTTCTTCTGAAATTAAGGCTATTAAAGTGTTTATCCTGCTTTTTTAGATTAGATTAAACTTTTGCCAATGTGATTACACAATGAAATTTGACCTCCACAATTAAACCATCTGTGCAGTACATGTACCCAAAGCAGCAGGCAGCCCTATGCACGGCACCCTGGGAGCATTAATCTCAAGGGCACTTCAGTCATGACTTGCTAAGGGATCAAACCAGCGACCTTCAGGTCACAAAACCAGATCCCTAACCACCAGATCACAGCTGCCCAGGGAAGACTTTCTGCTAGATTTTGAAGCATTGCTGTGAGAATTTGACTGCATTCAGCCACAAGAGTGTTAGGTCAGGATGTTAGATGGTCACCACCACCTCATCCCCAAACAACACTATATTAACAAAAGTATTTGGACACCTGCTTTTAAATTGTTTTATTGAAATTGATTGTTTCTTGTATTAAAACGTTTATACTGCTTTTATTGTAACTGTTTTGTAACAACAGTTGCTGTATATGTCTATTGGCCAAAGCAATTCTGTCCAGTGAAGACTTTCTACTAGATTCTGCAGCATTGCTGTGAGGATTTGATTACATTCAGCCACATGAGAATGAGGATGTTGTATGATCATCCCCACCACCTCATCCCAAAAGTACTGGATGAATCAGAAAACATAGATCCACAATACAGGGTGGCTTCATACCCCTCTATCCTAAGCCAGGCATTAGACATGTCTGTCAACAGTCCTATAGTTCTATTCTATTGGCAGTACTTCTATAGTGACTAGAAAAGCTGTGTGTGCATTTGTACATCTGTGTCCATAATAACTTACTGTATGACCTTTCTTCAGCGAGCTGCATTAGAAGTTTTCAGTGTGTGAGGCGCAGAACTCTGTTGTGGCTCTTTCAAACACAGCATCACGTGACGCCGCCGGTGGCCAATAGAAAAGAAGGAGGAGTTCCCCCAGTGCAGGTTAAAGTGTTGCCCGGCTCCTCGAACGCTGCACTCGCGCTCACTGTCTGTCTCCAGCCCCCTGTCCTCCAGCAGCATGGCCACTCCGCTCACCGACCAGGAGAAACGCAAGCAGATCAGTATCAGGGGCATCGTGGGGGTGGAGAACGTGGCCGAGCTCAAGAAAGGCTTCAACCGGCACCTGCACTTCACCCTAGTGAAGGACCGGAACGTGGCCACGGCGCGGGATTACTACTTCGCGCTTGCGCACACGGTCCGGGATCACCTGGTGGGGCGCTGGATCCGCACGCAGCAGTTCTACTACGAGACCGACCCCAAGGTGAGCGAGTAGTCCAGAGTCAGGAGAAACGAGGTTCTGACTCAGCACAGACAGACCTAATCATTAACAACAGCACAGCTGCACCCATCCTAAACAAGCTTAATCTGGCTTAAAGTTTGAACTATAACTTAATTAGATTTGTCAGAAGTCCTAAAAGTAGACAAAGAGAACCAAATCAAACAAATGAGAAATATTACATGTATGCAAACCTTATACCACAACTGCAGTAACTAAACATGACTGATACTTGTTGATTAGTCCTGGACATCAGTTTGGACAAAACCCATCAACTTGCTTAAGGTCCTTTCACAACATTTCTCTTGGATTAAGGTCAAGACTTTGACTTGGTCATTCCAAAGCATCAACTTTATTCTTCTCTAGCCGTTCTTTGCTAGAAAGAATTGTGTGCTTAAGGTCTTGCTGTATGTTCTCTTGAGATTCAGCTCACAGGGAGATGTCCTGATGTTATCCTTTAGAATTTGGTCGTATAATTCAGAATTAATTGTTCCATCAATCATTGCAAGCCTTCCAGGCCCAGATGCAGCAAAGCAGGCCCAAACCATGATCCTACCACCACCACATTTTACAGATTGGATGAGGTTTTTATCTTGACTGTGGATTGATGGAGTGCAAACTCAGATGGTTTTGTAACCGTTTCCAGCCTGATGAGCATCAACAACTCTTCTGAGGACCTCAGAAAAATTCTCCTTGGATACACTTCCAAAAATGTGTAGGGAAGATGAGGCTTTGCTAGATCCCTGTTCTTTAAATAAAACACCCACTTGCACTTGATCATCCAGTTGTTTGACAACAATTGACTCATATTTCACTTTCAGATTATCTGCTAATCCTAGAGGTTCACATACTTTTGCCTTCACATACATGTATTGTTGGATCATTTTCATCAATAAAGAAATGATCAAGTATAATGTTTTTGTCTCATTTGTTTAACTGGGTTCTCTTAATCTACTTTTAGGATTTGTGTGACAATCTGGTGATGTTTTAGGTCAATTTTATGCAGAAATATGGAAAACTCTAAAGTTTTGTTCACAAACTTGTGGCTTATTTTGAGTAAAATTGGGGCTGTGTATTTGGACAAATTCATCACAATCATTCCATGTGTGGGACAGAACTGGACCATCTCTCATTTATCAGTGTTCAGATTCTGTCCAGTCCAGAAAACAAACTCTAATCTGGTATCTCTTTGACTGTTTTATTTTTAGATATTGAATGATTTTAGAGATTTGACCAAATTCAACATTTCAAATGTGACAAAATGAGAGAAATTCCAGTCCAGCTCATCTTAATGCTTTACTCTCAAGTGTAAGTGGGACGATTGACTTTTCGATGCTTTTGTCCTAATAAAACACAGATGAGTACAAACATGAGTCAGTGGAAGTCCCAAGCTTTGAGTGTCCAGACCAAATGTTATCATACATGATTCAGTTGCCAAATCTTGGCCGGTGAACTCTAGTCCTAAGAGACTGGATTATGCACAATTTGGTGATTTACCTACTTAGACACACCTGGTTCAACTTGGGAGGTAAATATAAGGTTTAGTTGATGAGTCCTTGGCTCCCCAGCACTGTGCTAAGCAGATGGTGTGCAGTACAGTGTTGAGGACGGACAGGGATGAGCCTTGTTTTCAATTTTTTTTTTTTTTTTTTTTTTTTTACAAAAATTTAAACTGTCATATTTTAGAATAATTACACAAACTGTCATTTTAAACCTTTTTTTATGTTGATCATAAATGTTTAAAATATTTGATTGTGAGTTTGATTCAAACTATTCAAGCAGTATAAATACTGTTTATCTCTGAGCTACAACTGTCACATTACTAACATCAACACTCCTGAAGCAGAGACAACATCAGAAGTGTGTTACCTGCACTAAAGAGAAAAAGAACTGGACTGTTACTCAGTGCTCCAAAGTCCTCTTTTCAGATGAAAGTCAGTTTTGTATTTCATTTGTAAATCAGCTCCTAGAGTCTGGAGGAAGAGTGGAGAGACACACAATCCAAGTGTCTGAAGTCCAGTTTGCAGTTTCTGCAGTCTGTGATGGTTTGTGGTGCTGGTGGTAAGCTTTATGGAAATGCCCAGCAGCTGCCCACAGTGCCAAAACTACTACTGACCATCATATTACTGTGACTGATTGGCCAGCGAATGAGCTATAAGCCAAACTGATCAACATTTTTAAAGGCTTGAAATATGTCACTTTATAAATATAAAATATGACCGTTTACCTTTTTGAGTTAAATTATGAACAACAATAAACTTTTTCACATGCACAAATTTTTGAATGTATGTCTATATAAGCAAAGTGATTGCAGATGATTTCTTCTTGTCATACAGTCATGAATTATTATTATTAGTAGTAGTAGTAATGTTGTTGTTGTTGTTGTTGTTAATAATAATAAAAATGTGATGCAAGGGTCTTAAAATATACAAAATGCTAAAGGTTTTGATTTTGTCATGTATTGTGCTCAGTCATTTGTGTGTGTGTGTGTGTGTGTGTGCGCGTGATTGCAGCGTGTATATTACCTCTCTCTGGAGTTCTACATGGGGAGGGCTCTGCAGAACACTATGATCAATTTAGGCCTGCAGAACTCATGCGATGAGGCCATCTACCAGGTCAGTGTGTTTAACAGTGCTGATTAGGAGATTACTCAATATCTGTGTACTCTGCAGGGCCGGTTTACTGACCAGGCCAGTGGAGCCCAGTGACTTCTGGCTTCTGGGGGCATGTGGAAGCATGGAGACGGCTCAGATACTGAAGATAGTCTATTCCAAATGCAGAAATTAGCTGAATTAATACTCCTTGAATGACAAATGACTAAATAAATAAATACTAAATAAATACTATCAACTTATATTTTTTTACTGATTTGTGAAATGGTATTAAAAATGCAGTTGTGTGCTCTGAAACAGACATTATTCTGTTGATACAAAATAAATACTATACAAGGATCATTGTGTAGTTTAAAACATTACAGAGCAATTATAATTTGTGATTTATGTATTTATCACCATTCTGAAAATGTTTTCTCACTTTAAAGGGTGTGTTTATTTTTTATGAATAAAAAAGCATGATCAGACCTTGGTACCATGATCCAGAAAGGGCTAAAATGTTCTCTTTCTATCTAGTTGGGTTTGGATATGGAGGATTTGGAGGATATGGAAGAGGATGCTGGCTTGGGGAATGGAGGACTAGGCCGGCTGGCAGGTCTCACACTCATCACATACTGTCACTCTCTAACTCGCGCGCGCACGCGCGCGCACACACACAGATTCTTTCCCTCCGTCTGTCATCTGCTGCTCTCATTTAGAAGCCCCTTTTGTCCCTGCAGTGCCTGAACACAAAGCCTCAGCAGTCACTCTCTCTGTGTTCAAGCATAATTTGGATAGTTCTTGGTCCTGCAAGTAGGCAAGCCAAAATGGGAATTGAAACATACAGTTTATGGTCTACACAGGGTCTGTGCAGAAAGTGTTTTTATGGTGTTTATTGCTACTGTATATACTTCACTGTATACCCTTCCCTACATACATAAAATCTACACATTCTTTGCTCCACAGCACTTTAGTCTAGCTAGTTTAATAATGTAAATATCACTATATCTTGCACTTCTGGTTAGATGTTAACTGCATTTCATTGGCTTTGTACCTGTACTCTGTGCAATCACAAAGTTGAATCTAATCTAACAATAACCTTGATTTCAGAGGAAACGCTTGTTCAGCAGATGTCTAAACACTTTTGGACATACACTATAGTGTAGTGGCAGACCAATAACACAAGCAGGTTAATTGACTACAATATCATCCACCTCACATATTTCTGTGCTAATAGGTTTAAATATTCTGCAAATGAAGTGAACCCAGCCATGTTACCATGTTCTAAATGACTTGTGTGTGTGTGTGTGTGTCTGTCTCATCAATAGCTTGTTTCTTGGACTCCATGGCAACACTGGGTTTAGCTGCATATGGTTACGGGATCCGGTATGAATATGGCATATTCAATCAGAGAATAAAAGATGGCTGGCAGGTAAACAAACACAGGTTTTAAAGCTGCTATTTCCACTGACTGATCTTATCACATTGTTAGTCTATTTGAGACTAAGTCACATGTGTCAGAAGCTGTTAGATCCTCTGTAGCCTGTGGCACAGTACATTTTATACACACACACACATTCTGGGCACAGGTTACACACATGCACACCCCGAGATGAGAAGAGAATGCAGAGTGATTGTGGAGTGTAGTTCTGAGTTGCTAGGCAGTTACTGTGGCATCTCTGGGGTGGGGGGTTTGCTAAGTAATTTCTATGATGTTGCTAATTGGCTATTATGATGATGCTAAGTGGTTGCTATAGGCTGTTGCTATGGTTGCTATGTTGTTGCTAAGGGGCTGCTAGGCTGTTGCTATTGTTTCTAAGTGGTTGCTAGGCCGATGCTAAGTGGTTGCTATAGGCTGTTGCTATGGTTGCTATGTTGTTGCTAAGGGGCTGCTAGGCTGTTGCTATGGTTTCTAAGTGGTTGCTAGGCTGTTGCTAAGTGGATGTTGTGATATTGCTAAGGGGCTGCTAGGCTGTTGCTAAGGGTGTGCTAAGAGGTTGTAAGGCTGTTACTATGGTTGCTATGATGGGTTAGGGTGTCTCAGTGAAGCGATAGGACGTTAGGTTGACATGTACTTTTACTTTAATTGGGGGAGGGGGGAAATAGGAATTTAATGATGTATTCACATTACCGCACTTCAGATCAAAAAGCTGAACACAAGCACACCACTCACAATCAGAAATTGTTGGAGTGGAACACAGAGTTGTGTTAAACTCTATATCTCAAGATGATGATGATGATGTTGATGGAGAAGATAATGATGAAGCTGAAGAAGAAGCAGAATGAGAAGAGAAGGAAGATGATTAAGAAAAAGATGAAGAAGCTGATGATGATGATGGAGAAGATGATGATGCTGAAGAAGAAGCAGAATGAGAAGAGAAGGAAGATGATTAAGAATAAGATGAAGAAGCAGAAGATGATGTTGATGAAGAAGAATGACATGATGATAATGATGGTGGTGATGTAGAATAAGATGAAGATGATGAAGCAGAAAGAGATTATGTTGAAAATGGTTATGAAAATGAAGCAGAAAAAGATGTTGATGGTGATGAAGAAGCAGAAGAAAATGAAGCAGAAGATGGTGATTGATCAAACAGAATGAGATGATATTGAAGATGAAAAAGCAGTAGATGATGATGATGAAGAAGAAGAAGAAGATGGTGATGATGAAGCAGAAGATGATGATAGTTATGAAGAAGGTAATGAAGAATATAATTTGGGCGACAGTGTAAGCAGTGCGTAATCATTAATAAACAAGTACAGAACAGTCATAGCTTAGCTAATGTCTCAGTGAAAAGTCAAATGTCAAAAGTAAATTTTCCCCTTTACCCAGATGTGGTCGATTAGATGTCTACTGCCAAAGCACAAAATGGGTTCTGTACACAAACCCCCTCAGGAGTAAGAGTGTTGATCTGATTTTATTTCTTTTATGTATTTTGACACATTTCAAGCTGTTTTATGTCCATCAGTATGACTTCCAGAATTTCACATTATTAGAATATTAATTGTGATTAAATTAATATTCAGTTCTTGTTCCATAAACACATGGACTAGTCTGTGAGAGCTTAATTAAGGTCTGGAGGAAATTTGAGAGAAGTTGTGATGTACAAAAATAATTTAAGCTATTAAGGTGACTATAAAGTTCTAGTCATAAAAAAAGTATGTCTTGCCACTCCAGTTCTAGACTTAAAAAGCCAAACATATAATGAAATTTGAGGTAAGCAAAAATAACATGACTGTACATGTTACCTTATAGTATGCAGCTGGTAGTTAATAATTTCAATAACAAAAAATCTGCTTAACTCAGGTGTCATGACATGTTTGTAGATCAAATTTTGCTTCTTTAATCTGGAACTGAAGCTGCAAGATTAACACGAGAAATCAAAGATTTGAAAGCAATAGTCACCTAAGTAGCTTGAATATTTTGTAGTCTCAGAGATTAGTTTAAATCGTTGCTGCATAGACCTGTTATTGACCCTTTTCGTGCATAGTGGTCACTACGGTGGACAGCTTTTTACGTCAATCTCTAAGCACTTGGTTTTTAATGGTATATTTGCATGATTAGTAAAACCTTGCAGTATGCAACTGGTGGCCAGTAATTGCAATACAACAAAACGGATGGTAAGCAACAACGGCTGACAATCAGGAACTGCACCTGAGTCTTGATTGCTGTAAAAACTTCATTGCAAGTAAAACTATTTGATTATATTACTTGTATTTGAACCCTCAAATAACATTTTCACATAAATAATCAATTTAATTGACTGAAAGGAGAATAAAAACATCTTGATGTATTATTTAATTAATTCATGAAAGGGTTAAGATGATGCAACTCAACCTGGTCAGCCCCCCTCACACACATATGGCGCTCATTGCTGCAGGTCACTGGCCCACAGGGAAGTGACTGTGCTGAAAGTGGGTCAGTTTTAGTGTGAGTTAATTTGTAATTAGTTGACTTTCTGTCCTGCAATGCAGAATCACTGCTAATGATGTAGAGTGTATTGGTCTGTGAGTGTGTATGTGTTGTGGCATGCATATGTTGACATGCACTGCTTATGCATCATTTGTCCTGTGGTGGTAACTGGGTCAAGAGTACAACCCCTGTAAGTGCACAGGCTGCACAAGGTTCACGTGGCTGATAGCAGGCCTGCATGAAGTAGAAAAGTATACAGCATATGGTCAGAGGTTGTGTGTGTGTGCTAGTCTGTCCTCTTAATGTAAACACACTAACACTGAACTTTAACCAAACTTGGTTCCATGTTCTCAGAGCTACTGTAGTAATATAGAGAAAGGAGTAGGGGTGTCACTATAACAGAATTTTGACTTTCATACTGATACCAAGGTGTAGTATCACGGTGCTCAACATCATAGCAAAACCATCATAGCAATACCAAATCAATACTCTTGACATGAATTGACAAGGTGGCATACATTGGGGGAAAAAAAAACATCTGTGGGCAGGGAGTGCTGTCTGGCCTTAATCAGGTTCATAAAAGTTTGCCAGGTCCTGTAAAAATTGTCCCTAGAACCCAGAAGGGTGAAACTGTTTTTCCAATTTCAGATGTTGTTTGATCTCCTTAACCAGTTCAGAGAAAGATGGGCGGCTGTACCTGTTTCCAATATTAGTCTACATTGCTCTCTGCCAGCACTCCAAAATTAGCCAGCAACAGGTCAGGCCTCACCAGTCTCCCTGGAAGATTTGATAATACTGTATATTGAAAACAGAAGTCCAAAACTTAGAAAGCCTTGGACAAGACCAAAGCATGTGACCTAGTGCCTGAAATACATCAAACTATCACAGAGGATTTAAACTAGGGTAGATCTTAGAAAGGTAATTTGTAGAAATTTGACAGTTGCCAGCATCTTCCAAAATCTTATTTAATTTCAATTATGGACCACGTGACATAATCATCCATTTAAAATGGATGATCGTTCCGTTTGAATGGCACTAAGATAAGAGAGAAAAATCTAAACATTTTGTTGAAATACACCAATCAGCCAACACTGAAATGACCAAATGACCTTGTATCTCCACTTGTTGTCCATTTTAGCTTCACTGATCATATAGGTGCACATTGTTGTTGTACAATTACAAACTGTAGTCCATCTGTTTCTCTGTATACATTGTGCTTGCAATAGCTGATCCACTAGCACACACTAACATACCACCACCTGCACTGTGGGTGTTCTTTAATGTCCTTGCTCTTAAAGAATAGGATGAACAAAGTATACAGAGAAACCGACGAATAATATTAACTCTATCATCTAAAAGCTTTCAAATCTACAATAATTTCAATAGAAGTCAGACACAGCTCCTATAGATGGTAGTATGGAGACATATTATTGTTCTATAGATTTACTGTCACTCTTTTTACTTTTTGGTTATAAATTAACTGAATATAAGTGACAGAATGAGTTATTTACATAGTAGTGGAATATATGCAATAAAAGAAGTTATAAAAAACAATTATTAAACTCAAGTTCATTTGAACTTAATTGTCACCTTCAAATCAGACTCTGTCCTAGACTTAGTCTGTATTACAGCTGTATACAGACTAAATGCAGTTTGCTGGTTTGCTCAACAGGTGGAGGAGGCTGATGATTGGCTAAGGCATGGAAACCCCTGGGAAAAAGCCCGTCCTGAATACATGCTACCAGTACATTTTTATGGACGAGTTGAAGAGACAGAGGAAGGGTCAAAGTGGGTTGACACGCAGGTACCAATACCTCATAGACAACACAGCACACTGGCACAGATGTACAGTCATACATCAAAATGTTAGAATATTGTGAAAAGTTCATTTTTGTTCATGATCTAATTCATAAAGGTAACCTGTAATATTTTGCATTCACTTCATGTAAAGTGACATATTTCAAATCAGTAGTACTGTTGGCAGTGTGGGCAGCTGCATCTCCATAAAGCTTGTCAGCAGATGGAAGCATGAAGTGCTCTAAACTCTCCTGGTAGATGACTGTGTTGACTTTGGACTTGATAAAACACAATAGACCAACACCAGCAGCCCAAACCATCACAGACTGCAGAAACTGCACACTGGACTTCAGACACTTGTATTGTGTGTCTCTCCACTCTTCTTCCAGACTCTAGGAGCTGATTTACAAATGAAACACAAAACTGACTTTCATCTGAAAAGATGACTTTGGAGCTCTGAGTAACAGTCCAGTTCTTTTTCTCTTTAGTGCAGGTAACACACTTCTGATGTTGTCTCTGCTTCAGGAGTGTTGATATTAGTAATGTGACAGTTGTAGCTCTGAGATACACAGTATTTATACTGTTTATAGTCATTTACTCAAACTCAGTGATATATTCAACTGATTTATGATTTTCATGAGCTTTAAATCACACATCAACATTAAAACACAAAAAGGCTTAAAATGTCATGTAATGACTTTGAAGTATATGACAGCTTCACTTTTTGAATTAAATTATGAACAAATTAACTTTTTCACAATATTTGTATTTTCTAATGTTTGACTAACCATCTCTCAATATTTTTCACATGTATAATCTGTCCTCAGGTGGTCCTAGCTATGCCCTATGATACACCAATCCCTGGCTACATGAACAACACTGTGAACACCATGAGACTGTGGTCTGCACGCGCTCCCAATGACTTCAACCTCAGAGACTGTGAGTGACCAATCAAACATTTAAACAGTTTCTCTGTCCAACCTGATTCAGTCCGATCACAGCCATGCGCTGAGGCAAAATTCAAGATCATAAAATAATGAAAAGGATTCAAGTCTGCAAATTAAAGCACAATCTTGTTTGTTTTATTACACAGTCAATGTTGGTGATTATATCCAGGCTGTTCTGGACAGGAATCTGGCTGAGAATATTTCCAGAGTGCTCTACCCCAACGACAATGTCAGTTCTGCTCCATCACCAGCTCTGAATCACACTTTGTTAATGCATTCAACGTTTAAGAGGAGCTGTTCCCACTAATTGTGCTACATTATAACAGGAGCTTACATCTGAACTGTAAAGACTGAAATTAGTGTTAGTGTTAATGCTAGAGCTGAGCCTAAGTCAAGACCAGGGCTTTTATTTTTCCAGTCTGAGTTGCGTCAAAGCAGTCAAGTCCGAGCCAAGACCAGGACTTTTAGCAGTCGAGTCCGGGCCAAGACCAGGACTTTTAGCAGTCGAGTCCGGGCCAAGACCAGGACTTTTAGCAGTCGAGTCCGGGCCATGAAGACAAGAATGAAGCCTCTCTTGACTCAATGAATAGTTCTGACTAGTGTTGACTAGTTTATTGTCAACATTAGTTGAAACATAAAGGAGAATCAGAATAACTGCAGAGTAAATTAAATTCTGAAAACGATGCATATGTTGTGATTTTATAGTCCTGTGTTTTGGGTTTTGTAGTTTTTTGAAGGTAAGGAGCTGCGACTGAAGCAGGAGTACTTTGTGGTAGCAGCAACTCTGCAGGACGTGATTCGACGCTTCAAAACCTCAAAGAGGAACTGCACTGACCCTCTGTCTTTTGACAGCTTTCCTGAAAAGGTGTGGAGGTTTAATCAGTGCTTATCAACAAACTCTTTAAAGCATTCTTCCTGTGTAGGTCACCTAATATACTTCACTCAGTACATACACTCACACAGTTCATGTTTTGTTAGCCTCCTTTCACCCTGTTCTTCAATGAGTCCTTGACTGGTTGGTGCATTATTCTCACTCCAGCATTGACACTGAGCTCTACTGTGTCTGATCCACTTTAACACACAATAGCACACCACCTCCATGTCCGTGTCACTGAGAATGATCCACCTGCTCTGTGATGGTCCTGCTTGAGTCCTGATTATTGATGAACAGGGTGAATGAAGTATACAGATCATATGTGGAATACAGTGCATATAGGTGTACAGTTCAGACTGTAGTCCATCTATGACCTGTAATGCAGCAGGTGTAGTTCATGAGAATAGTTGAAACCATTTAGCTGTCAGTGAGTTGATGTATTTCACTTTTAGGTTGACAATGCGCCACCTGGAGTCCAAAAGTGTAAATGCATGTACATGTGTAAGTTGAGTGTGTGTGTGTGTGTGTGTGCCTCTTAGGTGGCCATCCAGCTTAATGACACGCACCCTGCCATGGCCATCCCTGAGCTCATGAGGATCTTTGTGGACATTGAGAAGCTGGACTGGGACACGGTGAGAGAATCTCGTACATTTGAGCTGAGAATAAAGAACACTTAAGATCAGTAACAACAAGTCACTCATTCACAAACGGCATGTAGCCAGCAAGTAAGCTTTTGTAGGACAATAAGTGGTCAAAAGATGCCAGTGCAGTATTAGAAAACCTAGTATGGTCCACATGCAGTTTTGTAGGTGTGCCAGCATTAGACTGGGCATAGTTAGAATGCTATAGTGGGACTTAGCAGCAATCAGTGGGCCAATAGATGGACCATGGATGGACAGACAGATGGAGAGATATATAGACACAGACAGACAGATACATAGACACTCACACATGTTAGACACATGTTGCACTCACAATTACTGACCACAGTGTGGTGCACTACATGATTTTTACTAACATCCAAGAGGCTGTTGTGCAATTATTACATTAAAAACAATATATAAAAAACATTAACTCTCATGCATGGTGGTCAGTACAGTAGTCACCTATTTAACTTCCTGTTTCAGGACTGAGGAAGACTTTGTATCGTTTGACTGCGTTCTATAGCTTTTACCTCTCTGTCTACACTGTAGGGTTGTAATGTTTTGCTTGCTGTTTTGGACTTCTTAATACTGTGTGTATATACAGGCGTGGGATATCACTAGGCGCACATTTGCATACACCAATCACACCGTACTCCCAGAGGCTCTGGAGCGCTGGCCTGTTCCTCTGCTGGAGACACTCCTACCACGACACCTACAGATCATCTACCAAATCAACCAGATACACCTGGATGTGAGTACACAGACTGCAGAGCCAGATGTTTGGAATTGACAGTTTTAATGTGGCGCGGATTGTTTACCCCTAATTCTCACATTCAGATGATGCTGAAGGTTTAATAAACTGAATGTGTTAAGTTGTTAAACGTGTCAATGCAAGGACCTGATTAAGACTGCAAAGGTTTTCTCACAATATGTTGGAGTAAGAGTTATAGATGTAATGATGCACGATAATGCTATGTGCATTCTGCTCATTATGCCATCTAATGAGGTCACAATTTTTTGATCACACATCAGAATGCCAGGTCACATTCACATATGATACACTTTACTACACTTTATTAGTCATTTTGTTTACATTTTAAAGTTTATGATTGTTTTAGAAAACAACATAATACCATATATATGAATTGTGTTTGCTCCAACAGTAACAAAAAAAATATCTTTTTGCTTTATATTTAAGATATGATTAAGATACAATAACATACAGTTTTACATTTTGGTTTCTTTTAATTGCAGGGAAATAAGATTCTATTTCATCAAATAAAATATGCCTTTTTTTTTTTTGTTGCATTGTTTACAATTCAGAAATGATGTATCCCATGTTTTTACTGCATTCAAATTCTGTTCAAATATTGTGAGAAAACATATTGGGGAAAAAAATTGAATCATATCATGACACCCATTGTAAGAGTACATCTTAAATACTCTTTAATACTCTGGAAATATTTACTTAATGTAGAAGTACATCTGGATGTGTGGATGTATGTAGTAAATAAGCTTAATATTTTTAAAACATTATTTAACAGCTGATAAACATTTTGCATTAGCTGTATTTATTTCATTTTTTATTCATCTTTTTTTCCTGTTTGACAAGCACATGCAAAAGCACTATTGTCACATTTGTATGTTCAGTATTAAATAAAATTTGAAGTCGTGAGACAGATGCATAGAAAGCAAAACCATTTGCAAAATAGTTTGATATTCTGAGTAATTACGTTTTGCCACATTTCTGAAGAAACAAATGTTTGTCCATTAAAATTCCCAACACTGCTGTGTGTCGATATCCCACGCTTGGTGATATCATATGAACTTGATATGAAAAACTTTTTGTACTTTTTTTTTTTTTTTGTATTTTGTAATACAAATTTTTTTGTAATTTTGTATTTGACACAGTGTGAACACTCTGATCATTTGAAATGTGTGTTTTTAGCATATAGTGACCCTTTTCCCAGGGGATCTGGATCGTATGCGCAGGATGTCTCTGGTAGAGGAATATGGAGAGAAGAAAGTGAACATGGCTCATCTTTGCATCGTTGGATCTCATGCTGTTAACGGAGTCGCTGAGATCCACTCCAACATCATCCAAACTGATGTGTAGGTCACAGACACGCATGCATGTACACACACACTCTTAGACTGGGCTAATCTTATTAAAACAGACATGGTAGTCATATACACAAACACAGATTGACATGCACATCAAATCAAATCACGTTTATTGTCACATCACATTTGCACAGGTGCGCAGGTCAGTGAAAATCTTAGGTGTGTAGTCGCTTGCAGCCCTTAAATACAACAAGAATATGTGCATTAAATACACTGTAAACACAAAAACCATGTTTTTGCTTTAATATACACCAGTTTTTCCAAATATACAGTTTTATGAAAGTAAAATAATTTATGAAATAACAGCTATGATGTATACAGATATACACGTTCCCATAGGTGATGAATATTTCCTTTTGTGATGTATACATTTTCATATATGTGTGTATTTGTATTGTATTATTCATATTCATAAAAACTTAATAAAAATGTATATAAACATTCCCAACTATATTTCCATTTATGATATATTAATTTCCATGTACCATAAATATATTTATATACAGTTATATAGATACACATTTCCATATTGAGTTTGATGTAGATAGGAGGGGATGCAGGGTAAACAGTGATTGAATAATGTTATATACAAAAACTGATTCTACTCTCTTAGAATAAATTAAATTCACAAACAAATGTATCCTCCGTCATCATCATCCAGCCCTCACTTGTGCACATCCACAGACTCCTGATTTGTTTTCTCTGCAGATTCAAAGACTTCAGCGAGTTGGAGCCAGGAAAGTTTCAGAACAAAACGAATGGAATCACACCACGGCGTTGGCTGCTGCTCTGCAACCCGGGTCTGGCTGACCTAATCGCAGAGGTAAATTACACTCTCTGTCCTGCAGTGCTTGTCCAAGCAATGTCAACAACATGAAGCTCTTGGGCTTAAAATACCTGCATCTCATAAAAGGTAAACCTGTTTAGTGCAGGCAGACCAACTGATTGTTTCCTAATTGTGTGTGTGTGTGTGTGTGTGTGTGTGTAGGCAATTGGAGAAGAGTATGTGAAAGACCTGATGCATTTACAGAAGTTGAATGATCTGGTGGATTTTGATGCATTCATCAGAGATATATCTAAAGTCAAACAGGTTAGACATCACTCACACCCACCCACCTCACCAACCATCATAGCCCACATACCCATCATATCCCACATACCCCATATACTGTACTCCTCATACCTCACATACCCCTAATACCCCACACACCACTCATACCCCACATACCCTAGGATGTCTGTAATGCACTCTGCTGCCTACACCTCCAACATATTAGCAAAAACTACACAAACCACTCATATGTCATGAATCTGTGTATGAGATTATTGCATAACCACTTGAATGCATCACAGGCTGTGCAGTTATTGTCTGTAGAAATGTTAGTGAGCGAGAGAGACCCTGAACTGAGTCTAGACAGTGTTGCACAATCCTACATCAGTACATCCAAAACTACATTCCACAGTTGATTTAACAGAATAATATGGTTTCTCAGTCCTTTATGTTTCATTTCAGTCATTTATGTAATAAATGTGAATCCTTGTGTTGTCTCAGGACAACAAGCTGAAGTTTGCTCACTATTTGGAAAAAGAGTACCGGGTGAAGATCAATCCTGCATCTATGTTTGATGTCCACGTGAAGAGAATCCATGAGTATAAACGACAGCTCCTCAACTGCCTTCATGTCATCACTATGTACAACCGTACGTACACCATTTATACAGCTTTATTCACTATGTATGTCAACACCTGTCCTGTCCTGCCTTGTGATGCTTTAGTGAATGCTGTGATGATTCTCTCTGCAGGGATCAGAGCTAAGCCAACTGCACCATTTGTACCACGCACTGTCATTATCGGTGGCAAGGTAAACGTTTGGCTTGTGTTAACACTGCAGTAGAGTAATTCTAAACCTTAACCTAATCAAGTGTTAACTGCAGTATTCAAAGTTCATGAAAACATGCAGTTAATGTGAGGACTAGCAAAATGTCCAGATTTCTCTAATTATAAGGTTATTTAGTCACTACAGAAAGATAAATATAATAAACTATGTGTGTGTGTGTGTAGGCTGCTCCTGGCTATCACATGGCTAAAATGATCATCAAACTCATCACCTCTGTTGCTGATGTCATCAATAATGACCCTTTTGTTGGCAACAAACTGAAAGTCATTTTCTTGGAGAACTACAGAGTCTCTCTGGCAGAGAAAGGTAAACATCCATCCATATATACATACAGTACATGGTGTCAGTTCAGTTGTATCAATATACTCATTTATCTCTATATATTCTGCTTAAATAAGCTACAAAAACATCCTTCAGTTGTGTCGTTAGTGTCCTTTGACACATGAATACCAAAATCATGCAATCTCATTGAGTTATAAGATTTGAATTAACCTCAGAGGTGTGTGTGTGTGTACACATGCAGTGATTCCTGCCACAGACCTGTCTGAGCAGATCTCCACAGCGGGCACGGAAGCATCCGGTACAGGCAACATGAAGTTCATGCTGAACGGAGCTCTAACCATCGGCACTCTGGACGGAGCCAACGTGGAGATGGCTGAAGAGGCCGGCCAGGAAAACCTCTTCATCTTCGGCATGACTGTGGATGAAGTGGCAGCCATGGACCAGGAAGGGTATGAGCAGTGTGTGAGGGGGAGAGAGGGAGTGTGATATGTGAAATTAACTGTGTGTTTCTTGTGTAGTTATGATGCAATGAAGTACTACAAGAGCATCCCTGAGCTTAAGCAGGTTATTGACCAGATAAAAAATGGCTTCTTCTCACCCGAACAACCTGAGATGTTCAGTGACATCATCAACATGCTGTTTAAGCATGACCGGTCAGTAATACACACCTCATACACTCTACTGCAAATGTACACACTTCAGTACTGCGTGTGTCTGTCTGCCTAAAATGAATGATCATGAATGTACAATGAATTACAGTTTTGTGGTCATGCTACTATGATGCCTAGCTTGCAGTATACAGAATATACATACAATTGGGCATTATAGTGGGGTGAAAAGTGGGATGGAGTTACAAGTGGGTGCGATGGGGGGGCGGATCTGGGCACTGCTTATGTATGTGTAATATATAATTTCATTCACTTTCAGATTTAAGGTCTTTGCTGACTATGAGTCCTATGTGACGTGTCAGGGGAGAGTCAGTGCTCTGTATGAGGTAAACTTACATCATCCCAGAACTCTATTACCAAACCTTCTATATCACTTTTTATCCATAAGCCATAATGTCTATTTTTTCATCTGTAACTCTGTTTGTGTGCCAGGATCCAAAGAAGTGGACCCAAGTGGTGATTAAGAATATTGCTGCTGCTGGGAAATTCTCCAGTGACCGCACGATCACAGATTACGCCACTCAAATCTGGGGAGTGAAGCCAACAGACTTGAAGATCCCTCCTCCTAGCGAGCCTCGTGAAGCCATAGAGGAAACGGCACGTGCCCTTCGCAAGATTTGAACGCACACCAGCACTATATGATTACTGTAAGGTTTATGTAGTGCTAAGACTGCAGTCACACACTGTTACAGTGCTTCAGCTGTTGTACATGAAGTTGCTCTCTAACAGGAAAAACTGTTTTAAACATTCTTGTAAAAAGAGCACCACTGAGCCGAAGTCTGTTCTGTCTGTAAACACTGAAATAGACCTTGTGAACAAGTTTAGAAGTACTTTGTATTCATTCTCTTGTGAAATTCTGAATTCAACCTATCCTTGGTAGTACACACACACACACACACACACACATACACTGCTAAGCAACTTCAGGACACAAACACTAGGGGGCAGAGAGCACAACCAGAGCAGTGGGCAGACACCTGCTGCAGTGCCCAGGGAGCAGTTGAGTATTAGGTGCCTAATACCTGTAGATGTTTAGGGAGGGGAACGCAACAGCCATTCACACAATTCCCACATTTTCCTGCCATTTCAGAGGATTTAACCAACGATCATTCAGTCCCAAACCAAGTTCCTTTGTGCAACAACTGCCCTCTAGTGTGCTTCAGCCAGGGGCTGAAAGATGAATCCTTTTTTCAATGTCAATCACAATTTAAGAGTGAAATTTTCAAATCATAGGAGCTGCAGTTATTATATTGTAGCCTATACTATTCAAAATGTTGTTAGCTTGAATTTCCACCTTTTATAAATTAAGGCAGTGCTTGTGAACATCCTGTAGACATGCTGGAGCAAACAAACCTTCATATATTGTGACATCACAACCACAACGTATTTGCAAACTATGTACATGGGTCAATGTCTCAAGCCAGAAAACCGATATTATGGTCATTTTGGAGCACATATAAGTGTAAAACTTGCTTTTAGACAAAATCAGACATTTTCCCCAAATTGTTCAGCCTAGTTTAGTCCAGCCCTGTCTGTCTTTCACCTCTTTATCTTTTTCCAGAGAAACAGTGTGACTGATGAGTTTTTGTTGTTTTGGCTCAGTCAGTCCTACTCCTCAGTACAATAAGTGCCTTTAACAGCATCCTGGTGTAATGACTGGAATTACCCTGTAATACAGATCCTCGTCTGAATTCACACAGGACTATGTACAACACTGTGATGCTGTTTCAAAGTGAAGATGCAGTAGATATCGTAGCACACACTATAACACCTTTTTCAGTCTGTTTACAGCTTCTGATCTCCAGCTTCACTTTCATTAAAAGTTCTGTTGCAGGATCCACAGCACCTCTAGCACATCATCTTTTGTAACAGAAAGAGCCTCTGTTTAACAGGTTATGTTACACATTATGACTGAGACGTTCAACAATAGCTTCCTGTGGTTTTTCTTACATATGTCCTTAAACTTCTGAATGTATTAATATATTAGGCAGTGACAATTTACAGGACATATTAAAGTGCCTCAGTGATAAAGTGGCTTAGTCATACTGCCATAGTAATGAAATAAATGGTAATAATAAAGTGTGAACTGTGTGAACTTTGAGATGATATTTGGGGGAGAACCTCGCAACTCATTCAGGAGCCTGATAGTCTATGGGTAAAAACTGCTCATTATCTGGTTTGTTCTAGCCTTGATGCTGCAATCCCTTCTGCCAGATGGCAGTATGGTGAACAGGCTGTGTTTTGTCCAGGCAGTGGCTCTGATATTTGTCCTGTAATGCTGTAAGTCTTGCCTATGATGTGTTCCGCTGTCCTCGCCATTCTCTGAAGGGCGTTCTGATCTTTGGTGGTGCACCAAGGGCCTTCCGTACCAGACAGTAAGGCAGCCAGTGAGGATGCTACTCAATGGTGCATCTGTAGAAGTTGGTGAGAATGTTAGATGGGAGACTTCTTGCCTTAGCAGGATGAAGACATGCTGGAGGGCAGATCTTACAACTGTTGGTGTGGATGGACCAGGTGAGGTTATCGGTGAGGTCTATAATGCCGAACTTCACATTACTGACTCTTCACTAAGCAGAGCATTATCACCCATCTGCAGCTTCCTGTAGTTCGCTATCACTTCCTTTGTTTTGCTGATGTTGAGACAGATACTGCTGTCATAGCACCACTCGGACAGATCTCTGACCTCATCTCTGTAGACTGTCTCCTCTTCATCGGTGATGAGGCTGATAACACAGTCATTTAAATCATTTGAAATAAGGCCAAGTAAAAAAAAAAGAATTGGTGATCATCCCCGCCCGACCCTCTAAAAAGCACCCGACCGTTTTTTTTTTTTTTTTTTTTTTTTTTTAAACACAATAAAACGCGCCAAACACCCTAGTCTGGCTTAGAATCACTCAAATTTTGCATGCTTCCAATGACGTGACCCAAATCAGTACACTTAACTGTCAATACCAATGGCCGGTCCTTTTTGTGATGCAAATCATGGCTTTTGCAGTGGCCAGCATCGTAAAAACACTGCAGTCGGCCAATAAAATTCGTTTCATTTCCCTGTTATCTAATGAAATAAAATACAATGGATTATTTTAAATAACTGTAATATATTATAATAATTATTATCGCAGCGTGCGAGCAGACTCACACACAGAGAAGCAGACGGAGGGCCGGTTCTATAAATAAGACAGAATAACTGACTAAGACACACATTAACGGTAACTTAACTAAAACACAAAAAATAACTCATGGAGACTAGACTACAACTAACAATCATTACACATACAAAAATCTCCTCTTAAAGACCCCAAATAATTACAAAATAGACCCCATAAACACACAAGAGAACTTTATGCAAATACCGTACGACACGCAGCCATTTGATTGGCCGACACCCCCAAAAGCCGCCACAACAAAAAAAAAAAAAAAAAAAAAAAACACCTCCCCCCCGACCCAAAATTTTGGTGAAAAAGGATGATCACCAATTTTTTTTTTTACTTGGCCTAAAATTGAGATGGACTTCTGACCTGTAGATTTGGCACTGCTTCTGTCAGTTTTGGCCATTCAGCTGACAGCAGTGTGGGAACCTAAAAACTATATGGACAAAAGTATAAGGATGTTTTTGCTAGATTCTGGAGCATTGCTGTTAGGATTTGATTGGATTCAGCAACAGGAGTGTTGGTGAAGTCAGGATGTTCATATATGAAGTCAGGATGTTGGTGGATGTTCATGTTTAGTACTACTCTATCGGCAGTAGTTCTCTACAGGGACTAGACAAGCTGTGTGTGTTTGTATATCTGCGTCAGTTGAATACATTCATTAGAAGGGATGTCCACATTTTTTTTACAGTGTACAAAAACCTCATCTACTAGTATTAAGAGATTAATAAGCAATTTCATGTGTCATTCCCTTTCCCAGCAGCAGATGGCAGCAGCGACTACAATACCAACTTGTGTGTATATATATATATACAATACCAACAATACTAATGCTAAACATTTCACAAAGTGTGTATAAAGGTGTTGACTGTTATTCACTGAGCTTGACCCAGGACAGCTGGGGGTGCTTGTCATGTTGGGAGTGGGGTAACTATCGAATTATATTGTTATTAAAAGTAAATAAATATCGTACTAAAGAAAAACTGTAGGAAAATGAAACTATATTAGTGTCTACCTACAAAAGAAACAGTTAAACAGGTCACATAAAAGCAAAACAGAGAGATCACTTTATTAAACTCAACTTTAAACTGTATTACAGTAGCACAGTGAGGTTCAGTAAGCGCTAAGTATTACTAAAGTACAGATATATAATACACATAAACATACACAGTATGATGCGAAGTAAAGTATTATCACCTCCAATGAAAGATGTCCTATCAGCTGAATCTGATATTAAAACTCCACACAGTGACTGTGCTCTCACTGTGGTGATCATGTGACAAAGACCTCCCATCTTCATCAGGGACCAGCTCATTTTTATCTCAGTCATTTCTCACTCCTACCTGCTTGTCTCCATAGCACTCACTCCTCCCCTGGGCTCTAACCTGCTGATGCTCAGCTCAGACAGGCCAACAGCCAGCAACTGAGTGTTGAGTGAATAAAGCCAGCTGTGTTTCAGAAGCTCTTTAGGGAATGAGATAGTTAAGGTGTGGCCATCACTCAATAAGACATGAGAATGAGATAGTTATGGTGTAGCCATGACCTACTAAGGAATGGAAATGAGATAAGTAAGTTGTGGCAGGGTATTATTTTAATAATAACGTATTATTATTATTATTATACACAGTAAAAGAACAAGATTAATTGCCGTGGTCTCAGATCTGTACATTGGTAATAAATTACTCCTACAGATGTGTTGGTGTTAGACACCGCTGTCCTGTAGAGGGCGCCCGCCTGCCTGCGTCCCCTCCCCTTCCTCTCTAAAGCGCTTTTCAAATTCCCCAAAAACAGTCGGTGTGCAGAAAAGCCTGAGCCCAACATGAAGTGAGTCCGCAGCTCGTACACACTGGATTATTTAAACCGGACGGACTGTACCGAGCAGCCTGAAAGTGGCCTCTGAATCGTCCCGGTTCCGTTATCTTAATCCGGAGCTGCACTAAGTTTGAGGACTGAGATTTTAGCCCCGAGAGAGGAGGAGGAGAGAGCCGGAGGACCGCACACTCACAGCGGGTATGTATGAGTCTGAGCCTCGGTCTGATTCTGTTGCTTATTTTATAAACTATCCGCACATTTATCTCAAGATTTCAGCCGGATTATCTGCGCAGTCTGTGAGAGAAGCCTGTATTTACTGTGTTTATGTGGGAACTCCTGTCAGAGTGAGAGTACTACAGACTTCTGGACTTTCTGGACATGTTCTGCTCGGTCCACTTCCTCAGTCTGAGATCCTGAGTTAGGCCCAAAACTCCGCCGGTCAGTCCGAGTCTGAAAAGGCCTGATATTGTTCCTGCTTATAAAAGAAAGAGGAACTTTCATCATCTTTTCACAACCCAAAGCTTTATTATAGGCCAAGTTTATACAAGGAATTCTCCCATCAGTACTTATCTCTCTTTCTCTCTTTCTCTCTTTCTCTCTTTCTCTCTTTCTCTCTCTCTCTCTCTCTCTCTCTCTCTCTCTCTCTCTCTCTCTCTCTCTCAGTGCTAATAATGCTAAACGTTTGACAACTGAAGAGTTGTGTATGCATTAAATATTTATAGACAGTGTATTGATTTGGCATTCGTTATATATATTGTATATTGGGATGCTACACTTGGTATTGGTATCAAAGTCAATGTTCTGTTATCAAGTCAGCTCTACTTATCATTGTCATTAGCATTGTCTTTACATAAAAATATAACAAAATACAGTGTTAAATTGGTGCTTATTTGTATTTGAAAGTAAAATTATAGAATTTATTGTCAAATTTGAGTATTGACCTCAATGGTTCATCTACAGTAGCATTACTGTAAAGAGAATAAAATAGAAAAAAAATCAAAATAAATGTCGTACAGCTTTAACCAGTGTTTCTCTGACTTTTTAAAATCATTTGTCAGTTGACCAGGTAACAATGTTGTTCTAGCTGATAGTGTTGTCTTACGGCCTGGTCTTCACCTTCCAGTATGGCAGGCTTGTGTTTAATGGAGTCTTGAGCTCTGACTCAGCAGTGCTGTTTTCATTAACCAACTCATTTCATTAAAAACCTTCCAGGAATGAATGACCAGCTCTGCAGCTTAAAACATGATATTTATGGTTGTAATGTTTATTGTTCACTAGATCATAACCTGTACATCTCCCCAGTGTGGTTCTGTAGCTACAGTACAGTTTATTTACTGCTAATATGTAATGAAATGAGTTTAGAATGTAAAGTGTAGAATGGCCACATTAACTGACCAGGGGTACAGTTTGTAAAAAACATTGTCAACAGACATACCACCTGCACTGTAATAGGGACCACCCACAAATGATATACAGTGGATATTGGTTATATACAGTCACAATATGCTATTTATTTATTAAACACTCTGTCTCTGTCAAGCTGCTCACTGCTGAGCTGGGTAACATGACAATATTTCTCATTATTGTGATAAATTACATCATAATGTGTCAAAATCTCTTCCTGAACATATTGTTGTTATTGATATAGTTAGTACTTAAACCCATTTCCAGACAGTAGCAAATAATTAGTCAGAAATAATTGCAGGGAATTGAGTGCTATAATAAACATTCTGAAGTATTTGTGATATGACATTTTGACATATCCCACCAATTTGACATCGCCCACCTCTAACCAACAGTTATAGAAGGTTTTTATAAAAACTGTCACATTTCATTTAACTTTACTTTCTTTCACTCACATCAGCATAACTGATAAATTCACATTCTGCAAAAGCACAGTTTGACTGTGAAAGGCTGATAACTGATTGTTTAAAATGATTGTAATTATCCAAAATAAACACGATGAGGTGATTAGGTAATAATCGTGACAGCTGTACATTGAGTGTGTGTTCAGTGTGGATTGTAGGCTGTGTGGTAGCAGTAAAGCACCACTGTAGTGATAACAGGTGTATGGGCTAGGTTCAGCTTCTGAAGGGCGGGTTTTAGATGGACCTGGCAACCCTTTCTGCAGCACTTCTGTCTAGCTGTTATCCAGCCAGTTAACACTAGTGTAGTTAGAAGTTCTGGACTCAGTAATGTTTGTATTCAGACTTGTCTCTGTCATCTGTCTCTCTAAATGTACTGTATGTTCTGGACTGGAGTCCAGCTGCCGTGTAAACAGTTTACTTCTTTTAACTGGTGTGTACTGATAGTAGTATGCCAAGCTGTGGCGAACCAAAGCTTTAGAGTCTTTAGCTCATTTCAACCAGTGACTCTAGAGGGGGCGGGGAAAACAAATGAGGAGATGGTCTTTGACTCTGGTGTCTACTGTGTAGATGCTGTCTCCAAAATTGACAAGACATGGCAGTATTTTGGCTTCATTTTCTATAGGACAGATGTCAATAGAATGGCATCTACCAGTTAAATACAGTCTACGCCTGAGAGCTGCTGAGTACAGACCAACAATAAGTAGAACAGCTGATCAGTTAAGTTACCTGCACTGACAATTAAATCATTAATCAATTAGTTACAATAGTCGCTAAAATATAATTGTGACTGTGCTTGGTGTGGTTTGTGCCAGGTTGTTTGAATCTGATGGTACACTTGAGTGCCCTGACACTGAGGTTTGGGGTGGGGGTTATACTAAAGAGGCTGATTATTATTCCTCAGGTTTAAGGAGCAGCAGTGGTGGGTGTGTTAGCTGTGCTCAGTGCAGAGTCACGACAATGGGCATCTGCTTTCTATACACACACACACACACACACACACACACACACACACACACACACACGCCTGTTGAGGGGAAGACTTTGAGGGCCAGCTGCTCCTCGCCTGTGACATCATTAGTAGCCCTTGAAGCAGGCTGAGAGTGGCCAGGTGTCTACCTATTACACACACACACACACACACACACATAGAGAGATGTACACAGGTCTATTTGCCTTTAGTTTAACTGCTTTGTCTGAATCTTGATTTAAATATTTGCCTGTATCTTTTAATGCCATTGTGTCTAGTAGTTTGCCTGATGTTAATCTGATTGTGTTTTTATTATTAAAAAAAATTATTATTGTTATTTTAGATTATTGCGTGCGCACACATTTATTTTGCACGTTTTCACAATCACACATTTATTTTGAATGTTATTTTTCAGCATGCTTGTTGCATCATGTTTCAATGGCCATTGAAAGACCCATATCAAAAGCAGAAAACAATGAATTCAAATGTGATGCTCTTATAAAGCAAACTGTTCTAACTGTAATTAAAGTTTTAGAGGTCAGCAGTAAGTGATGCTTGTTTATTTGAGCTGGAGCTGCTGAGTATGGACACAAGAAGCAGAATATCTGGACTGAAAGCATTGCTAGCAGTCACTGTGGTATCTGTGGAGAGAGACAGAGTGTTCAAAGTGATGTTCTCTCTCAATTAACTATGGTAGTTGTTCAACAACATGTTTGGGAATGCATCCTTGGTCAGGTAATTTTGCCACTTTAGGCTTATCCTTTAATAGTTGACCACACTGAATAAAATAAGACAATTCAGTTGATAGTTGTGATTATTTATATGGCATTTAAGCATCAGTTTAGGTTTCAAAATCATGACAGTGCTTGTCTGAGCATCTCCTAACTTCTGTCATTTTAGTTTGTGTTTAATTTTAGTCTGAGAGCTAAAATCAGTACTGCAACAACTAGAATTGCCATAAGCTGCTCCGTTTAGTGCTTGGCTCCAGCTCCCTCACCTCACATAACTGTTCTTGCCTGTCCTAATATATCTGCTTCTCTTTGTATCGGCTCATCCTGCAGCTTTATTCATTTTAGGATCTGCTTTCACATGACTCCTCAGAACTCCTGCAGTCAGACGGGGTACATCTTTTTTTATATCGTACTGCACATTACTGTAAGCTCAGGTTACTGTCACAGACACTTGTTTTGTTGAGGCCGTCAACCACAAATGTTTGATTAATTAACTAGAAAGCTCATTTTCAGAAGGAATACATAATGGATGCACAGTTAAAGTGGTTACGACTTCCAGATAGTTGCTAAGATGTTGTAACATTGGCAATATGGTGCAGCTGTTTTTGCTAGGTGGTTGCTATTGTGCCACTAGGTAGCTGCTATAGTGTTGCTAAGTTGGTACTGTGGTATCCCAGGTTGTTACTATGGTGTTACAAAGCAGTTGATGGGTGGTCATGACTAATAGGTGGTGTTATGTATGGTATTCCAGGTGGTTGTTATGGTGGTGTTAAGTGTTAGCTTGGTGTTTCTATGGTGTTGCTAGGTGGTTGATTGGTGGTTGCTATAATGTTGCTAAGTGGTAGCTAGGTGTTGCTATGGTGTGGCTAGGTGGTTGCTATTCTGTTGCTATGTGATAGGTGGTTGCTATGATGTTGCCAAGTGGTTTCTGGGTGGTTGTTATAGTATTGATATGTTGTTACTTGGTGGTTGTTATAATGTCTCTAGGTGTTGCTATGGTGTAGCTAGGTGGTTGCTATGATGTTGCTAAGTGGTGGCTGTGGAGTTGCTATGATTTTGCCAAGTATTTTCTAGGTAGTTGTTATGATATTGCTTAGTGGTTGCATGTATGTTGCTAGGTAGTTGCTATAGTATCCCAGGCGTTTGCTGTGGTGTATCAGGCGGTTGCTGAGGTGTTGTTGAGTGGTTGTTGTAGTACCCTGTAGGGTTGGTTGGGTCTTGCAGTGTATGTATAATAGTTATATTTGCAGGGTGTCAAAACCTTCAACTCCATTCATTCCTATTGAAACAAAACCTGCAAAAACCAGTTGCTATGAGGAAACCATTACACACATCACACAATCAGAGCAAACAGTTGACACACTTCAGGTTCAGGCTCATTGTTAAAGTTCTGGATCGATATCATATTTACATAGCAGCGGGCCAGAAGCTGACCTCTCTATTAATGTCAGGCGTCATGAAGTTTTAATTGTTCTCTGGCTCTGCCACTTTAGATCATAATAATTGGTGACCCAGCGTGGTCTCACGACTTGTTAACCCAGTACCACCCCCTGCTTCACTTCCTCACTGACACACATGCACAGGTGTGTGTTTGGATGCAATGAGCATGTTATGAAACATGGTTCAGTGCCAAAATGTGCTTTTTCTGGTCTTCTAATGAGCTTATACAAGAGAAAGTGATATATAGAGAGAGAGTGTGAGAGAGAGAGAGATGGGTTGAGTGTAGATGAGAGGACTGCAGCACAGGTCTCGTCCAGCTTGTTGACTCTGCACTTTATCTCCAAAGCTCATGAGGTCACACCTAGGACCAGACCCCAGCAGCACCGGCTTGTTTGTGAGTAATGGAGAGAGGCCATTCTCTTTGGTTTTTAGATGAGATATTTTGAGAGTTGCCTGTGTATGTGATCGCTGCTCACTCTCTGTCTCTCTGTATAAATCAGTAAAATTGATCAGTTGTGCTTCAGTAGGCCACAGCAGCCTGCTACCTGATCAATATGTCTGTCCTTCTATCAGCCGAGTTCTATATAATATATACATATAATAATGATTTATATAATATCTTATTCAGGATAAATTAGTTGGTTTTCTGAATATATTGTTTTCTGATCACTGACCAGCAGCATGTTTTCTTATAAAGAGAGAAAACAACTGTCCTGTTTAAGTGTATTTAGTGCAACACAGTATCCCAAATATTGAATTTTAGATGTTTAGATTTTTAAATGTGGCACTTCTAGTTCTTTTCTCATCAGATATGTTTATATTGTGTCGCTGTATTCAGGGATGCACCAAAATGAAAATATTTTGGCTGAATCCAAGCAAAATGAAACATTTGGCTGAGTACTGAATACCATACACGTCTTTTCATTTATATAAATCATTATAAAATCTCTAACTAAACTATTTATAAGTCTTGTAGTTAATCAGGAATGATTGTCTTTCTGTTAATAAGTTAGTTTGACATAATTAGGTTTCATTTATTATTTTTTATATTTATATATATTATGTTTGAAAAAATTACATAATAAGACAAGAATATAAGAATATGTATGAAGATGCATGCATGTTACATTATTACTCAAATTTAATATATATATATATATATTTTTTTTTTTTTTTTTTAATGAAAAGGGTCAATAAAATGAATGATGCAAGATGGTCTTTGTGTGTTTGAGTGTCATTGGCTACAGACCGAAACACTTTACATTTCTTTGTCATTTTGAGATGCTCCCTAACACTGCAGCTCACCATCGGCTTCATATTCAAATTCTGGCTTCATCATAACAAGTGCAGTTTAGTAAACATTGTGGTTGTAGATTGTTGTCTTCTTTCGTTTTACCACTAAACTGTAACTGTGGTGGTGATTCTGTGTTTTGTTAACTGGTGAAGAAAAGCAGAGTTTTGAATGTCAAACAAATGTCCAATATTAAACTAACTTGAATGCAGTGAAGCTCCACTCTGGTTCAGGTCTACAGCTGGGAACTAGAGAAAGGTAAAAGTGGCTTTAAAAACGTCATTGTTTGATATAAATTGTGATCTTTTCACATATATTAAAACATAATATAACAATACAACTAGGGATGCAATTATTAATAACAATTTTGATTGCAGAATATTCACTGCGTCCCTAGTTGTATTATATTATTTTATATTATATTGTTATATAGTCAACAACAACATACACACTGGTCAAATGCTTATGTATGACAGATATTTCAAATAAACTCGCACTAGAAGAGAATAAATGCACTCGCACTAGAAGAGCAGAATGTTTGTGATTCTGTGTTTACTGTGATATCTGCATTTTATTCATTGTAGTGTTTTTGTAACTCTACAGTGCACCTCCAGTTTTTCATAATTGTATTCAAAAAGATGTCATGTAGCCATGAGCGTTTTTGTGTTTTAACGCTGATTCCGTTTTGAATATTAATTTGCTGAAACCCCAAAGAAAATATTCAAATGATTTGAGATTCTGTATTTCATCAGCTATAAGTCATACTGATCATCGTTACAACATAAAGGCTGCAAATATGTCACTTTATGTGTAATGAGTTTGAAATATGACAGTTTACCTTTTTGAATTAATTCATGAGCACAAATGAAAAACTCATATTCTATTGTTTTGAGCTGCACTAGTACACAGTAAATCTGCCACAGTTAAATCAACACTATTAGAGTTAAATTAACACTGAGAGTGTTACATTTTGACACCCTCAGTGTTAATTTAACTCTACTAGTGTTGATTTAACACTGGCAGATTTACTGTGTATGTTTAGTTTTTAAGTGAATCTGGTACTAGTTTCTCCATTTTTTTTTATTAATGTATGTATTTATGTGTCCGCATCAGAAAATATGTGCATGAAAATGATCAGCAGCTCTATTCTGACATTATTTTTGCCTGATGATTCAGTACCTCAGGTTGCATCATTTAGTGAAGTGTTAAAGCTGTCACAATTTAGACAATTTAGATTTCTTCATTGTATCTCAAAGCTGTTGTTGTTTGTGTATCTGTGGTTTATTTGCTCAGATTGTGTGTGACAGGTAGACAGTTTTGGGTGTAAGACATAATCCTGCATGTATCCTTTGTGTGTTGCACAGGCCAGGCTGATGGATGGAGAGGGAGATCAGTATGAGGAGCGCTTGAGAGAAGTGTTCCAGAGCTTTGATGGGAGTGGTGCTGGTTCTTTAAACCCAGAGGAGCTCGCTGAACTCTGCCACGCCTTACAGCTGAATGACACTGCTCTACACACACTACTACACACACTGCTCAACACTCAGGACAATCTCACTGCACGGGTAAGACACTGTACACACTGTTAGCCTCCTGTTCACCCTGTTCTTCAATGGCCAGAGTGCCCACAGAACCACCACAGAGCAGATGGGTCATTCTCAGTGACACTCATGTGGTGGTGTGTTAGTGTATGTTAGTGGATCAGATACAGCAGAGCTGCTGATGTTTGTAAACACCTCAGTGTCACTGCTGGAGTGAAAATACTGCACGAACCAGCCAACAGTGTCACCTTGTGAAGAAATAGAGGATCAACACAAACAGCAACAGACGAGCTGCTGTCTCTGACTTTACATCTACAAGACCAACAAGGTAGGTGTGTCTAATAGAGTGGACACAGTATTTACCATCTTCAGCAGCTCACACAGTAACACACCACCACAGCATCAGTGTTACTGCAGTGCTGAGAATGATCGACCTGCTCTGTGGGGGTCCAGATCACTGAAGAACAGTGTGAACAAAGTATACAGAGAAACGGATGGACTACAGTATGTAATTGTAGAACTACAAAATGCATCTACTGTATATGGTCAGTGGAGCTAAAATAGATGGAGTGGAGATACAAGGTATATGTACCTAATGAAGTGGCCAGTGAGTGTAAATCTCTCATATTTTATATTCATTAGACATAAAGTAACATATTTCAAGTCTTTGTTGTTTTTAATGATGGTCACTATGACTTATATCTCATGAAAGTCTCAAATCTTATTTGGCCTTTGAGTAAATTACTATTCAAACAGTATCAACCTTAAAACAGAAAAGCTTAAAATATATTACTGTGTATATTAACTATGGCATTTTACCTTTTTTGAGTTAAATTCTGAACACAAATTTCTCAATTTTCTTTTCACAATTATTCTCCTGCACTTTTCCAGCATCACTCCTTTAACACCTCCTTTATGCACGCTTTTACCCTGATCATCAGTGTCAGCTTCCATAGCGTGTGTGTGTGTTTGATGGTAGCTGTGTGGTCTTTGTTGTCCATCATGTGGGGGAAGGACACTTGTTGAAGATCAGTGATCCACTATTGCAGCTAAACAATAGAGCGAACGTCAAAAGACACACGCACACACTGTGTGTCTGCACACACACACCCATAAGAACAGAATAATCCACAAAGGGAACCTCCGCATGCAAAAGTGTGTGTCATTGTCCGGGGCAGCTGTTGCTCCCCCGAATTATTCAGGCTACCCCCACATTTCACTCAGTTTCCAGGCAACTAGAATTTCATTAATAGCTGTGTTGGAGATTATTTGTCTGATTTTGGCCGTGATCTTTGATCTGCTTTTTCTTAGCGCAGGGGAGCAGCTGCATAGCTCTTCACTATTGGAACATGAACTGCATTCACCTCAAAAACATCATTTTAGCCTTTTAAAGCATACACGTGAGGCCTCAGCTGTGCACCTGTAGTCTTAAATAAGCCCAATGTGCTTGATTAATGTTGGCTTTGTGTTGTTTTGCAGGTTGAATTTGAACCATTTAAGGATGCTTTGATTGTGGTGCTGTCATCCGCAGAAGAGGGTGTAACTAATGAAGAAAAGCCCACACAGCCAGGTACTGTCATCACCTTTTACATTCTACATGCAATCTAGCAATTTTATTTATATTGACTGAAAATGCTACCGTCCTGCTCAGTGACTTTCATTAGATTAAAGGCTGAGTATGTGATTTGCTTTGCAAACAGTGGCCGTTTACATGTAACCAGATTTGTCTGAATTTATTTTGATTATACATTAATCCTGATGTGTTTATATGCATATGTTTACATGTACTTAACAATCTGATTAACATCTGTTTATATTCACACTGTGAGTAATCAGAAAAGAAGTGCCTTGCACATGCTCAGAGTACCATTTAACGTTCATGTTAGCATCACAAATGGCGCAGAAATAAAGAAACACATTTAAGTGTGTTTGTTTACTGTTTTGTTTGTTTAATAAAGTGTTCAGTTTGAGAGATATGTTCCTTTTTGACATAGGATGGATTTTCACGTTCTGGCTTTTAACAAAGTTAACAACATGAATGCTAATAGGCTAGTATGCAAACTGACTTATTATATATTATGCTGTAAAAAGTGTGAAAGTAATATTAAAATCAGGTTGTCCACAAATAATGAAGCACATTTCAGAAACAAAATGTCATATGCAATGTACAATTTATTATAACTTTTTTTTTTTTTAATAAAAGCCTGCAATATCTCTCAGGTGTTTGTTGGTCACCACACATATACCGTATATGTGTGGCTGTATCATTAAAGCTGTCAATTCATGGGTTGCAGTGATGTAATGTTTTTGATGTGAGTGCCTTATTGGGTACATTCATTGGTTTTAGAGCACGGCACTACTGTAAACAAATGGGAAAGATAGATAAATTTCTCTCATACACAGCTTCTCTCCCTGCACTGGAGAGAGTTTACAACACGCATGAACACAGAAATCCACTTCCTCTCCATTTCACAGGATTAAAGGATCACACTGTGTAGTATAATGTGGAGAAAAAGACAGATAAAATAAGCTAGCCACATTAGCATTTTTTAAGTGTGCAAGAGACTATAGACACAATCCACATATTCCTTTGTCTCAGTCTTTCCCCCATGATAACTAATCTGATCCTGCTGTCCCTGCACTCTGAGAGTGGAAGAGATCTTTGGAGAATGTTTTATCGTGACTGTCGGCCTAAATTATTCCTTTGGTTTGGCTTAAAGCAAGTAAAGTCAAGGCTGAATCCCAAATGTTTCCCTACACCCTCCATAGGGTACAGTCGGTCATTGCCTCACATTTTTTTGTTTACTTTAATTTTAGTGAGCTATAAGGTTCAGGTTTTCCTGTTGAATGAGTGTCTAATTACTGTCCATTTTATTAGTTTTATTATGTTATGTTCACTATGTACGCAGTATGACCAGATACAGGTGTTTACTTGGCTATTATTCTTCTATTTAAAGGAATATTTAAATAATTTTCCATCTCATTGAATTGGATACCAATTGGAATCGGAGTGGTCTCAATCTAGTCTAGTCTGATTGAATTATTAGAGAGATTAACAGATTATTAGGCAGCATGGTAATGTGACTGTTTGTTTTTCGTAATATTTCTTGAAATACTCTTTACATTTTGAGAGCAATCAGCAAATCAGGTGCTCCGATGACATACAGATGCAGAGTTCTTTACTGTATAGGTAAAACAACATCAAATAATTTCACTTGGATTGAATTACATGATTGAAAGGTTTACCTGTCTGTCCAACTACCTACCTACCTAGACCACAGAGAGAGAGAGGGATTTTTTTATTTTCTCGAACTATGTAGCCAAAGCTGCTCTTGTAAAACTGTAAGCTAGCTAGCTGGCTGTGTTTATCTCTCCAACACTCTGTAAATAGTCAATCCATGCGCATTGGTGCATTTTATAAGGAGGGTTGAAAATAAAGAGTGGGACTTTTTCATTTGGTTAAAAAACAATAAATTGTATTTGCTATTTTCTACAAATCATCTACTCTGTCTTTTCAGCTCTCACCCAGCTGTCTGTTATTGAGAGATCTGGACTGAAGCCATTGTCAGTGAATCAGTGACCAAAGTCTAAGTGTACAGGTGCTGTCTCATCTCTATAGTAACTGTGCCTTGAGAGGCAATTTAGCCATTGGGATGATTGAGAGAGACACCCAGTCTTCAGTTGATCATACATTTTGCAGTTCTGTATTAATCTACATGGGCTTCATGGTGGATGACTGTTTTTACTACATTTATTGCATCACATTATACACAGTCATGTCAGAATATTATGATCACCTACCTAGTAGTGTGAATAACCACCCTTGGCTCAGATGACACTAGCAATATGTTGTGGCATGGACTGTATTAGGTGATGAAAAGTACCTGGAGGCACTTGTCTTGTTTCACCCTGGCACATCAATTGCTCAGTACCACTCGCCGGGTTCGTCGTTCTTTCTGGCATTTGAGCACCACTGTTATGCTGCTGGGAGACACTCAATGTACAAGAAGTCCATTCTCACCCCACAAAGTTAGTGGTTTCTGATTTGCTACCACCATTATGCTTCACCATGTACCCCATTATCATGCTTTTTTGGACATCAGTCACTCCACATCCTTTGTCAGGGATGATGGTTTATACTCTTCTGCAGCTGAATCGATTAGCTCAAACATTATTCTACATCTGACACACTGATAAGGCTGCCTGCACATGTGCCTGTAAATGTGGCATTTTTTGTTTACCAGCCTTATGAGTGGAGGTCGACTATTTAAAAATATATTTATTTATATAATATAAAATTATCTAAAAAATGGCAATCATCCTGATTAATCAGACTACATAAGAACCACATTGAGCAAGTATGTTTTCAGTTTGCCTTTAAAAATCTTGATATTTTCAGCTGCTCTTATGTCTACCAGAAGGTAGAGGATTGGCGCGTAATGGATACAAGCAGCATCGCCATTTAGTATCATGATACAGGATTCAGTATAGTGCTGTAATGTAAGCACGACAATGTCTTACGTTCCTGTTGCATAGAGAAAAACCCAGTTCTGTTAAACAGCAGCTCTATAAATTATGTTGACTTGGACAGTCAGTCCAGGGGAAAGCCAGGATAAGTGACCATACTTGTGAGGTTAGTAGTGTTAATGATGTTATTCTTTAATCTCAGTAATGCCTCCCTAACCCTCTTAAATGGGCGGAGTTATTCTGAGAGAGAGAGAGTGTCCACATGCTGGGTTAAAAGTGATTGCAATACCTGGACAAGGTGTCTGTCTCCTTTTCTGAAGGTCCTTGACTGAACTTTTCTTACCAAGGCTCCTCAAAATCTTCTCAGCTAGATTAGTAAGGGCTTACTAATAGTTTGATTTATAAAATTAATTACAGTTAAACACGAGCAGGATTTAATCAGTCAGCAAATTTTTGCTGCACATTGTAGTACATTGTATAGCTGGGTAATATGGTGATATTCATTAAAATATTGGTAGTTTACATCGCAATATGCTTTTCAAATCCATATTGGATTTGTTTATCAGGGGATGTCTGCTTGTTAACATTTGAAGACCTCCTCAGTGTTGAAACTCTGCATCCGGAAGGCATTAAAATAACTAAAGGAGTGACTTTCTGTTAGTTTATCAGTGAAGCTCTATATTAAGGAGATCTGACACTAGAGGCGCTGCTGAGGAAGTCCAACATGAATGGGCTCCTATAGAGCTTTAGTGCAAAACTAATTTCTAAATTGTTAGTCTTAATACACAGTAATTCACTATTTTTCACAAAACAGAACTACATAATACAAATCAGCACCACTGTCATGTTTTTTACATGTCTTTAAACACACACACACACACACACACACACACAGACATGTGTGACATTGTGCCATCATGAACTGAGCATGGCATTACATCAGAGAGGAGGAAGGGAAATGCTCTAGGTATACAAAGACGAGGTTAAGACTCTATTAGGAGGATTACTGTATGTGAGGTAGCAGCTAACGAGGCAGTATCTAACAAGTGAATGAAGACCATAATAAAACCTGAATAGGACAATGACAATTATTACATAATCACCTTACTGTGATTTTCTTTTACATACTCAGTTATTTTAAGTGACCGTAATTATCTGAGATGAGCCGACCTGTCATTTTCCAGTTATTATCTTTTACGTCAATCAGAATGTCCATTTTCATCTGTCTGTGTTACTGAAGCTTTAGAGGTCAGCAGTGAGTGATGTATGTTAACATGAGCTGTAGGTGTGTCTGTGGTCAGTCTGGAGCTGCTAAGTGTGAACAGACAGGAAGCAAGACAGCTGGACTGAGTTTTTGAGCACCCACTGTGGTAACTTTGGAGAGAGTGTTCAAAAGGATAGTGTCTCTCATCTAACTATGGTAGTTGTTCAGGGAAGTGCACCCCTTTTCAGTGAATTTGGCTGTTTTAACCTTGTCCTTTGATATTGATTGTAATTATTTATATGATGATTAATTGTCAGCTAAAATTACATAATCAGGACAGTCTGACTTAGAAGTCCAAATGATTTTCTGGACTGTAAGTCTTACAGTGATGCAAAGCGGAGGCACGGTGGCTTAGTGGTTAGCATGTTCGCCTCTCAGTGCTGAGGTCTTGGGTTTGAGTCCACATCTGAGCGGAGTTTCCATGTTCTCCCCGTGCCCCTCTTGTACCTTTGAGGCGAGTCTACACCTGAGT
>BRDA01013618.1:795-34001 GCA_036984385.1 Crenuchus spilurus | reverse complement strand
AAAAAAAAAAATTACCCTGGTGTGTGTGTATGTGTATGTGTGTACGTATGTATGTATGTATGTATGTATGTGTGTATGTTTGCCCAGATATGGTTGGCACTCTGTCCTGGGTGATTCCCCCTAGTGCTCGATGCAGTCCTCCAGGTGGACAGTCGCTTCCGGTTGAGAGTACGCTGTGCGTGATTGGCTGCCGCTTCTCGCCGGTGTGTGTGTATGTGGTTGAGTGTGTGTAAATGGAGTGTGTTGATTGTAAAGCGTCCTTGGGTATCTAGAAAGGTGCTATGTAAGTGTAACGTTCATTCATTCATTCAAAGCAGTTATTATTCTTTTGGAAATCATTTACTTCATAATTTGATTAGATTATTTTACTACAATGAGGCCTTGTCCAGACTTTGGCTATATTAGTGGAATTCCCTGTCCTTTGCCCAGTGTAGGGGTATGGGCACTCAACGTGGCCCTGAACTGGATTAAGTGGTTAAGATGATGGATGGCTGGATGCACCACTGATGAATAATTAAAAAATTCAGAGCCATTTCTTGTTATTTACTACTGTCAAGTCCATTCTGACTCCTAGTGACCGTATGGATGGTGTTTCTCCAGAACATCCTGGAGGATGTTGGGGATTTCCATCTTGTTGCATCTCCTCTTCCTCTTTTCAGATCTCCAAAATAAGAGATCTTCAGTTTGGTTATCTGGGCTGAAAGGTGGGCTTTGATTTGGCCAGGATCCATTTATCTGTCCCAAGATTCTCTCAAAAGTCTCCAACAGTTCAATATTTTTCACTCCTGCTTTTTATTGTCCAGCTGAAGATCCACATACAAGACCACTCTGGACACTTCTAGTCTTTGTTTGAAAAGACAAGTCATTACATTTGAAGATCTTATCCAGTTGTAGGTTGGTATAGTGGGTATAGTGGCAGACTGGGGTACCCAATTTGGGTATGCACTCCACACTATACCAAAAAATGTCCTTGGGCTAAACTCCTAATGTTATGTCTGCCTGCAGACATAATATGGCTAAAAATGTAAGTTGCTCTGGATAAGTGTCTGCTAAACATCTTAAATGGAGTAAAATTATGAAAACAATAATATATTCTGCTGATATATTATGTATTCATCCTCTCTCTGATCTATCTTCTTGTCAGGCTCTCCAGAAGTAGAACCGCGCTTTGTAAAAGGTGGTAAACGCTATGGCAGGCGGTCCACACCAGAGTTCACACATGGTAATCCAGAGCTCACACAGACACAACCTGAAGACGAACAGGAGGATGAGGATCCAGCCAGCGATGACGGGACCTTACCAAGCAAGCGTGAGGTAAACACAGAGACTTGATATTGAAAAACATCTCAAAAATGTCTGAAACAAGTAAAAGGGATTCCTCAGTCTTCACACAGCCGTAAATGAATGTTCAGTATGTGCAGACACTGGCGTCAAAGCTGCAAATGGTCAGATCTTTAAAAATGAGTGCACACAAATTTCACTAATCTTATTCATTAGTTTAATATTAAAAAAGTTATTCTATATATATATAGAGAGAGAGTTAAATATAACAATAATATTAATAATGACATTATCAGTGATGTAAACAATGGCTGCATTCTATATTTCATTTATTTAGATATTACTCTTATACTGTGGGTATAACTGAAAAATATAAAACACCTCAAAAAATTATTTTTCACAGCACTATAATTTTTTTTATTTGGTACTTCACATTATAGTAAGAAAATAAAAAGATCTACCATCTTGGACATATTTTTTTAGAAACTAGAGGAGCTGCTCAAACTTTTACACACAGCTATTATCACACAAGTCTACGAATGTTGTTTAATTGGCTCATTATTGTAACATCTGTAAATGTGGACGTTCTTCATTTAAATGATCAGAGATTGATCTCTGATACAGCATGGTACCAAAGTCTCATGAATTACATCATTGACAGCAGGTCAATCTGTGCTTACACTTAGCCAGCTTTGGGGAATAAGGACAAACTTGGAATGAAAAATGTTCTTGAGGTCAATTTTTATAAAACTACAGACACACTGAACAGCAGTCAAAACAGCAGCACATGAGCTGACCCAAAAATAACCTTTTATCTGAGAATTTAAAGAATTCCTCTAGTGAAGGCATTTGGTGTATGTTAGAGTGAGTGTGTGTGTGTGTGTGTGTGTGTGTGTGTGTGTGTGTGTGTGTGTGTGTGTGTGTGTGTGTGTGTGTGTGTGTGTGTGTGTGTGTGTGTGAACACCAAGTTTGTACTACATTGTGAGGACTTTGCCTTGTTTAAACACATGTTGTTGAGACCCTGACGTTGTGAAGACCACTAGTTGTAAATCATTGAATTTTAAGCTAAACACATGTTTGTAGGAAATTAATGGAAGTCTATGTAATGTCCTCACAATTTACAGAAGTGGTGTGTGTGTGTATGTGTGTGTGTGTCACTCTTGCATGTCCTCTTGTTGCCTTGGTGGTGGTTTGGTGTTAATCTAAGATAATCTGATTACTGCACTGAGAGTCACACTTAATACAGAGATGAGATGGGACATTACGTAAAAGTTCATCAGGTTTTAATTGTGTAAAACAACATGAACTTGGACGTGACCAGGTGAACATGTCTGCAGTTATTTGAGGTGTTCTCGGACGCTTGGAGTAAATGAACCTTTCCTGTTTGTTGGTGCTTGCTGGCTTACATGCTGGTCTGGTTGGCAAAGTGACAGCATTGTTTAACTTTAATTTGCCTCAGCTGACTGACTCTGTCTGGAGTGTGTGTGTGTGTATTGTGTTGGTGTCATAGTGATGCTCTGAGAACAGAAGCCTGAATGATTACAGCTGAATAAACAGACAGGTGTGTTGAGCTGCCTTTAGGCCTGTTGTGATTGGATTAGTTTATCAGCAGGACGTCTGTTATTAAACATTTTACACGTCTGCTCGAATGACTAAACATTTATTCTCTTTATTCTCTGTTTCTTTACATTAGTATTACAGTGTTTAAGATCAGATGTGTAAGGAGCTCACAGTGATACAGTGACTTGTAGCTGTGATTATAATCACCTCTTTAATGAGCCTCACTTTTACCATCCATTTCACTTTCTTTATCCTCCACATAAAGTTCTCTCAGGTAGAGTCTGGACACCAAGTCCATCCAGACCAAGTAGATGACTGTGACTCTTCAAAAGCAGTAATATGTGTTGGTTTGTGATTGGTGGAGTCGAAACACAGATAGAAATCTTTATTTTACAACCAGAGATTAGTATCAGACAGGACTAACATGATCGGAGTTAGTAAAAAAAAAAAAAAAACAGATCATTCAGTCAGAGCAGGAGAAAAATACAGACATGGTGGATTTGGATTTAATCTAATCCTAAAAGGGTTTTGTAAGTATTGGTGAACAAAAACCTCACACTCCCTGTACACAACTCTGAGTAAGCAGAGAAGTACATTCAGTATCAGACTGTTACAGTTGCTCTGTGTTAAAGAGCTCCATGTGAATTTTTACCCACTGCATCTCCTGCTATCTGATTTGTGCTAAAGCACATCACAATACATAGAGTGCAGTGTTCTTATGGGGCATTACACCATTGTGTATTATAACCTGATATTGTTAAGTCGCTTTTTTCACTTGTTACTTTGCTTGTATCCTGCGCTTTCCTCCGAGTGCACTGGCTTCCCAGTGATGTCGTATCAGTGGGAGTTTGAAAAGAGGCGATGGCCGAATCAGACGCACTGGAGGAGGCTTATGCTTGTCTTCACCCTCCTAGAGTTTGAGACATTACAGAGTGATGGGGAGAGCCCCTAGCAGATGGGATGGGTTAATTGGCCACTATATATATATAATTTTTAGCACTTTACAAACAATTCATTCATTATCAATATTAAAACTTTAGGCTAGAAAAACACACAATAAAAATAAAATGGATAAGCTTGTTTAGAATATAAAAAAGCATGTTTAGCTTTTTAAATTAAATTAGGAATGCAGTTGAACTTTTCCACAATATTCAAATGTTGGAGATGCACTAGCAATTGATAGTAGTTCATTTAAGATCTCATATGCTGATATTTTTGTTCCTGTATGTAGGCCTGTTCTTTAGCAGGTGCAGACTAAAGCAAAGTAAAAAGCGTGTCCTTCAGTGCACAGATGATCAGTGTGAAAATGCTGGTCTGGACTAAAGCTAGCAGATGTAGAGGGAAGTTTATGCAAAGGGCAACAGGTCTGGCAGACGGAACAATAGTCCTCCTACCCTGAATGCCGATACTCCGAATCCCATCTGCTCCCTGCGTCCAGAAGAACTCACAATAGAGCCTAGTGACCCCTCCCCCCAGCACTACCACCACCCCCATTCACAAACACATACACCCTTCCCCCTTCAGCAGCCAGATGACCCAGACTGGACAATATTAAAATGTAGAGTTGATGGATCTGAATCTGTTCACTGTTCTCATGTCACTGTGATTTAGTCACATTTGAGCTAATACTCAGGTGCTTTTGTTGGTTTGTAGTGTGTTGGTGGTGCCCCCTGCAGAACATCCACTCTAGGTACTTCTTCTAAACCCAAATTTTAGTTAGTTAGGCTCAACCCACACTGTGCAGCACAATGAATTTACAACCTTTTACAATCTGCCTTAGTGTGTCTTGGGTGATGATGTAAAGGTATTTAAATGATTATCTTCTCCAGTATTATTTTAATGACATTATCATCTTACTAATTCATATCCATGGGATAGCATTATAACAGCCTCTCCTAATTTTGGCCAAAAACAAAGCTCTGATGCTCTAGAACTGATGATTTTTAATAAAATCATTATTTTAAAAAGTGTCTTTCATATATCAAAAACTGCATTTTTATTGTGATCTACATGATTTAAAATGTTGCCTTAAGTTCTCATGTCATGTTTCATGCCTTCATTGCTTTTGCGATTGTAGGCTGCACAGAGGAGTCACATCTCTCCAATGTCATCTGTCTCTGTTTGCTTGTAGCAAGCTGGGACCTGATAATCCATTCCATGTCTTGATGTTATCCATCCAGGTTATTTTTGGTCTTTCACATCTACAGATTCCCTCCACAAGTCCCATCATACACAGTAAATCTGCCAGTGTTAAATCAACACTATTAGTGTTAAATTAACACTGAGAGTGTTACATTTTGATGCCCTCAGTGTTAATTTAACTCTAATAGTGTTGATTTAACACTGGCAGATTTACTGTGTAACACTTCCTTCAATGCTCTCATGTGCTGCCTCATCACATGACCGAAGTAACATAACAGAAGGATTTAACATTCATCAGTAACTCCCGTTCAGTTCTGGCATCTCATAGACTTGCTCAGTGGTCATCATATTCATTCATCAGATCTTCAGCAACTTCCTGATGCACTTGTTCTCAAAAGCCTTAATATGTCTTTCTTCAGTGTTCAGGCTTCATGTTCTCATATGTCTTTAGTTATAAGTGGGGAAATTTAACTTGACTGATCTTGAGAGCTTCTTGTAGTCATGATGGACCAATCCAAGGCAACCAAACCTCCATGTGTTGACATCACTGACAGTTTATTGGCAGTCTGGTGCAATACATGCAAGGGTCAAACCTCAAGCCAGAAAAAAAGTGGATATTTTAGTCTTCTTGGCAAAAAATACAACCACAGTATGGAGGTGGACCACACAACCACACTATACTAGTATGAAAAATCATAATTAGACATAGTTAGACTAGGCGTACCCCCAAGTTCTTCAGCAGTGTTGTTCACAGACACTTTCTTCTTCTGTACAAGCTCATTCATTTTTCACTCACACAAATAAATTATTAAAAAATCATACATTGTGATTTCCGGATTTTTTCTTTTAGATTATGTCTCTCACAGTGGACATGCACCTAAGATGAAAAATTTCAGACCCCTCCATGATTTCTAAGTGGGAGAACTTGCAAATTTGCAGTGTGTTCAAATACTCACTGTATGTAGAATTGTAAATTTGTGGTGTCCGCTGATTAAATCATTTTGCTCTGTTAAAAAGAGAAAACAGATATTGGCAAAGTTTATAATGAATGACAAATTATTTCTTTATGTAAAATATTTTTTTGGGATTAAAACTCAATGAAGCTGCTTTATTTCAGGCTTTTAGGGAAAGCAGCTCATTTTTGACTGTAAGGACAACAGAATATGAAAACTGCACCAGGGTTAATACTCCATAGACTAAAAATGGAGTTATGAAGTAATGTAAGTTTGGGAGTAGGACCACACCTGAAACATGTTCACACCTGACACACCTGAAACTCCTCCTGTCTTCTGATTAGGAACAATATAAATTCTTCCACTCCCTGTACTTTCATGTTTTCACACCCCACCTCTACCCCAGCATCCTCCTCTTTTATATAAATTACTTATTTAAAGGCAACACATCTCAGAAGCTGCTCAGAACTCTAGTCCATTATATCTTATAGTTCCCTCCTTTTTTTACACTATTATGTGATCCACACTCATACTAGTGCATCTCCAAACATTAGAATATTGTGGAAAAAGTACATTTTTGTTCATAATTTAATTCAATATTCTATTATATTTTATATTCTTTACACATTGACACAAAATTCTTAAAAAGTATTTATTTTACGTCTGTATTTGTTTTTATGTTGAGCAGTATGACTTGTAGCTCATACATCAGAAATCCAGAATCTCAAATTTAATTTGAAGTTTGAGTAAATTAATTTTCCAACAGTATCAACATTAAAACAAAGACTTGAAATATGTCACTTTATGTGCAGTGAATTAAATCACAAACAATAATGTACATTTTCACCACATTCTTATTTTTTGAGATGCATTAATGTATGCTTGTATAAGTAAACTTGTTTAGTAAAGGCAACTCAATAAAAAAAGTAGTGCAGCAGTTGTCCAGATAGAAAGCAAAAGGATGTTATTTATCAACCACATGTGCACACAGTTACCACAAGCAACAATTTCTCTGTACAAGCAAAAAATCTAATTTTACATCCCAGTTATAGTACATCAGCAAAGACATGTTTGTAGCCCAAATGTAGCTTCTTTAGATTATAAATGGAACTGATTGGCTAATATTGCTAACAAACAGTACCTCTGCAGTCATCCAACCCAATGTGCTCAACCCAGTCAAACACTGTAATAGAGCTGTGGCCAGTGGTCATATCAGCTAACAGTAATACACAGTAAGTGTACCATATTGTATTTCTGATTTTCTCTGTTTAACTCTTTAAGTTGTTTAATGTTTTTTATGTGTTTTAGTGCTGGAACGCTGATGTGAGCATTCCAGAGGAGTATGAGGCAGAGGGTGAGTTCAGCAACAGTCACTACACCAATAAGCCATAACATTAAAACCACATCTTTAGATCTCCACTCATTGTCCATTTTTAGCTCCACTGATCATATAGGTGCATTTTGTAGTTCTACAGTTACAGACTGTAGTCCATCTGTTTCTCTGTGTACTTTGTTCACTCTGTTCTTCAATGGGCAGAACCCCCACTGGACCTCAGCTCTGTGTCTGATCCACTCATACCAATACACAATACACTTGGTGTATGTACTTTACTTCATTTTTCAAAACAAATACCAAAATGTCTGTATTGTTCTTGTTTATCTGTGCAGGTCAGCTACACTTGTGGAATCCAGATGAACCCGGTACGCCACGAGGCAGTATGGCACCACTTACTGGTTTGGAGGAGAGACTGCAGAGTGCCTGCCAGCAGCTCTCACTGCCACTGCATGGCATGGCTACTCTACACCAGCTCAGCACACTCTGCCAGCACCTTGGCATTGAGGTACATACACTATATGTCCAAATATTTGTAGACACTTTATAAAATTAGTCTTATTTTTTTGGGATCTTTTGGGTGGTCATAATCATCAAACATCTTGACCTGTATAGCGCTGCTCTTGTGGCTGAAATCACTCCAAAATGTAGTAGAAAATTTTCTCTGGACAGTAGAGATAATTACTCCAATAAAATCAGGATAAACTTAAAAAGCTTGTAAAAAAAATATAAAAAAGGATTTGTTTTTGGGAGAATCAGTGAATGAGCAGGTGTCCCAATACTTTTGTCCATATAGTGTACATGTGCACACATGTTAACACAAAATGTCTTTTCCTGTGTCCTCTGTTTCTGTGTGTTAGGTGGGGGAAGATGCTTTCCAGGCTGTGGGTGAGGAGTGTATGATGAGTGTTGAGGAGTTTATATCTTATGTTGCTAACAAAAACAAACCACCTACCCCTTCTGCATCGACACCTTACAGACAGTTGAAGAGACACCACTCCATGCAGGTAAACATGCTCTCCAAAGTACAGGCCTACAAAAAACAGACACCCAGTCATATGCAAAAGTTTAGACACCTTGGTTATATTGTATGTTTTGTTGATTTCCTAACGGGAAGTAAATTAATACATTATCTTCTGCATGCTTCAATGCACAGTTACTGTTTATTTTCTGTGTGTTTATAACCAAAACAAAACATGAGACCTGTGCAAACATTATGGCACTATTAACATTTAAATATGTAGTTTTCCAATAAGGTATTTATAGTATAGCAAATAAAACCAATACAGTACCAACATACATTGCACCATAATGTGTAGAAATGATGTCTCATTAAATGTTTTCACTCTAGAGGTTAATCCACTTAGAAAATCAATAAAACATGTAATTTGCCCAGAAGTGTCCAAACTTGCATTCCACTGCACACAATTTTTATATTACATATAGATAGGAACTCTGCAGTCTCTCCTCCAGGCCAGTAATTGGTGCCATGCTGCCTCATGGCGCACCGGGTTCATCTGGATTCCACATGTGTAGCTGAGATGCACAGATAAAATAAAAAAGTTGACTGTGAGGTGTACTCAGTTGTTTTGCAGCTATTTGGACATTAATGGCTGTATGTTATGTTCAGAAGACAGTAAATCTATGCTGTTATACAAGCTGTACACTGACTACTAATTAAGTTATATCCATGTTTAATTTCTATAGAGTTGTCACATGAAAAGATGTAATGAGATATGTGCAGAAATGTGAGGACTGTACTTACTTTTGTGAGATACCGTATGAGATGCATGCAGTCATACCTGGAGGAAAAAAATAATAATTATTGTGAAAATAAGAAATGTATAAATTTATTGTGTTTATTGATCAGAATTTAATCTAAAAAGTTGTAAACTAATTTTATTTGTTACACATAAAATTACATTTTAATCCTTTTTTGTTTTAATGCTGGTCAAAATGGCTTATAAATCATTGAAATCAGAAATTCGTCCCTCATTAGAATATTATGTTGAGTTTGAGTAAATTACTATTCAAACAGTAATAACATTAAAACAAAAAAGGTTTTATATATGCCACTTTATGCATAATGAATATAAAATTAGAACTTTCAGAGTTAACAAAAATTTACTTACATATATATATATAAACGATACATTACTAGTAAATGGTAAATTGACCAATGAGTGTTGCAGTAAAACTGGCAAATTTGAGACTTTTCAGATAACCAGTAGTAAAATACAGTCATTTTTTACCACTCTGTATCTGTCTCTTAGCCATTTGACGAGACAGGCCGCAGGACCTCGTCTTTGTTGAGCAGTACAATAGGGCTACGGCTGTTCTCAGGATTAGACGATGGAACAGGACACACAGCTGTGGAGCAGCTACTGGACACCTGGCTGGAAGATGGAGTGGAGAACTGCTCTGAAATCCTGCAGGTCCCACATTACACACTTACTAATACCTTTATTTTCACCTTTTCAATTCAGCCAAGCATCTACAGCTTACAGTGATTGAAAAAGGAATCAATGACTTTAATCAGGATAAACTAAAATGAAGGAACTACATAAACAAAATGACAGTAAATATAAATAAAGATAATAAATCAACTTACAAAAATTCAACATAAGAGGATGTAAACTAAAATTTAAACCAGTCATGTGAAAAGTAGTAAAGTAAAAACACAATAAAAAAACCAATAGAATGGAGAGTTTAAAAAAAGGATTGTGAAAAAACAATAATTAGAGAATGCTCAAATGAAAGTTAAAGTAATCTAAATAAATAAAAACGGCAATAGAACAGAGAAAGTACTTGGGGAAAATAAGAGAGTGCTAAAATTAAATACAAATGTCATATGTAAGGTAAATGTATTTTGGTGTGTGTGTGTGTGTGTAGGCTCTGGATTTCAGTCTGGATGGGAAGGTGAATCTGACTGAGCTGACTGCAGCTCTGGAGAATGAACTGTTGACCACTAAGAACTCCATACACCAGGCGGCGCTGGTGAGCTTTAAGGCTGAGATCAGACACCTGCTGTAAGTAGGCCCAGATGCTTGACATTGTCTTCCAAATGTTCTGTTAACTGTATAAATTGACATCTAATGTAAAAATACTGTGTTTGTTATAGTATTGTAGTATTTTTACCTTTCATTTGTCATGTCATTCCTTTTATAGTATTGTAGTATTTTTACCTTTCATTTGTCATGTCATTCCTTTTAAGATTGAGAAAGCCACAGGTAAAGAAAACCTGTGTGTGTGTGTGTGTGTGTGTGTGTGTGTGTGTGTGTGTGTGTGTGTGTGTGTGTGTGTGTGTGTGTGTGTGTGTGTGTGTGTGTGTGAAACAGTGAGTGTGCAGATCTGGAACTCAGGGAGAAGGAGAAGATCCGCACTGATCTTGAAAAAGCAGAGAAGCTCAAATCTCAGCTGGCCTCTGAGGTGGATGAACATCACTCTGCAATCGAGCGCATAAATGATCTGAACTTGCGGTAACTCTCACTTTATCATTTTTATCTGCAGTAGCCTTTTACCTTTTACCCAGAAAAGCCTGAACCATCAAAATGATTGTCAAAAAACAGAAGTTAGTTCTCACAGTATGTTGTCCCTGAGTGGCTCAGCAGGCTAAGACATTGACACTATGACCAGAGGATCGCAAGTTTGAATCCCAGCTATGCTGTTTGCCATGAACAGCTGGGGCCCAAGAGAGCAAAAATTGGCCGTGCTCTCTCCTGGCAGGTAGATTAGGGTGACCAGATCCGAGATGACGAAAATGTTAATGTTTATTTATTTTATTAATAAACCTTTGATATTAAAATACGTCTAGCTGACGTGACACAGACAGAACAAACGCTCAACATGTAAACAACTTACAGGTGAAAACGGACGCTGTTTGAGGGAATGACAGCGGCGACGACCAATCACACAAAACAAGAATCGGCAGAACCAATCAGTGATCTTGTAGGCGGCCTAAAGGGCAACCGGCTTGGATTTCTGCTGGGTCCTAATGCTCACCCAAGTACATTTAATAAAGCGGAACATCTCACTCAAGCAAACCGAACGGAATAGTGGGAGGGCGAGACTAGTTTGTGAATGAAATGCTTCTTGGGTAAAACAAAATCCTGGACATTTGTGAAATTCTACCTGGACATGTTTTTTAAGTCTCAAAAAGAGGACATGTCCAGGTAAAAGAGGATATCTGGTCACCCTAGGGTAGATGGCTCTCTCTCTATCACTTTCATATTGCAATGTCCGCTGGCTCAGGCATCTACTGATTGGTCCATTCAGAGCTGGGAATCCTGCGCTTTCCTCCTAGCGTGTTGGCTACCCAGTGGCAGTGTATCAGCAGTAGGTTGAAAAGAGGCTGTGGGTGGCACGCAACGGAGGAGACTTGTGCTTGTCTTCACCCTCCTAGAGTCATGGACATTGCAAAAGTGATGCGGAGAGTCCTAACGGAGGGGATGGGCTACTACTACATTGGGAAGGAGATAAAAATTGGCAAAAACATACCTGAACTGTATCATATTTGACAGTTGGCTTTATATGGTTAACTTACAGAAATATACATGAACTTTTCTCAAGTCAGTCTCATGACTTAAAGTATCTCTGTTTCTTAATGGTAATGTTTGTATGCTTGCAGTAAACTGGAACAGGAGCATAAGGACCGTATGGTTGCTCTGAGGGCAGAGCTGAGCAAGGAGGTGGAGCTTGTTCAGCAGCAGGCCAATCAGCAAAGAGAAGAACTGGAACAAGAAATCAGGAGGATTAGGGAAGATGAGACTTTCCTCAGAGAACACCTCACTCTGACTATTAAAGTAATTATCAGTATTCACCCTGAATGATAAATGAAATATTGTTTATAAAAATGATAATAACACATTTATTACAAATATGCATTACAAGTACAAACAAAAGAAAAAAAACATTACAAAGTAAGGCATATAGAATACGCTACAAATTATGTTTGTGTGTCTGTGTGTATCTCACACTCTGCTTTGTCATACATTACATTTGTCATATATTTTGTGTTAATTGCATATTTATGGTTGATGAATGTTCAGGAGAACGGCCGTTTGGAATCAGAGCTGCTGGACAGCACAATGCAGCTGATGGAAGCAGAGGCCCAGCTGAGTAAACTGCAGAGGAATCTGGACAGTGTGCTCAAAGAAAAGGTACCCTCACTCACTGGCTGTTAGTGATCTTTGCAGTGATTGTTGTAGCTCAGAGACGTTCAACCACCAGACCAGCATCTGCTGCAGGGCCTCAAGGAAACTTAGAAAGAAGTGTAAGTTTTTCTCTGCAGTCTACATGAAAACTGTTCACTGAAAATTCTGAAAAGACTATTTTTCAAAACTGTTTGGATGGACAGAGCAGGTTTTTGATGAAGCTTACATTGCATCCTCAGCTCGTACATGCTTGTTTACTTTTGTTTACTGGGAAAGTATTAACCAAATTTAAAAATATATATAATTCAAATAATTGACAAGATTAGAAGAAAATAGAATAATCCTTATTGGCATTGTACAAATATTCAACAAAGTGCACTCCAGAGCAGGCTTGGTCATTTAAATCTTAGTAGATAAACTTCACAATAAAAAAAAAGTAAAAATAAAAAGTATAAATCTCACAATAATTCTGATTCTGATAATGAAGTGCTTGCAGTATAAAAGAGTGTACGTAGTCATTCCATCTGAAGTGTGTTCATTTTTAAGGCTCAGTATGTTTGTTGAGGTTTGTTTTCAGGTCAGACTTGAGTATTGGAATGGCTTTGGGGTAAAAGCTGTTCATAAATCTTGTAGTGTGTGTTTTAATGGAAGATTAAGTCAGATAGTGAGAGGTTCTGAATGTCAGTTTTGATTAATTGCTCAGCTCCAGCTCCTCTTGATCATTGCAGCGTTCTGTGTTACTGTCAGTTCTCAAAAACACAGTATTGATTTTTAATTATTCGTTTATATGTAAAGATTGGTGGTTGTTATTTTTATTGTGCTTAAACCCCCCCACCATTTGATGGCAGTGTTCAATTTGTCTCTGGCCATTAGATTCTTCCAGAAGCAAGTATTGTAAGAATGCACCGCTGACAATTTTCTTAAATTTTTCATTTTAAAAATCACAGTATATCACGTTGCTTACAGTATATTGAATCGTAAACCCTGTATTGTGATGCATATCACCAGGTTCTTGCCAATACTCTGCTGTAGTGCAGACGTGCCAGAATTTAAAAGTTGGAAACACTAGAAGAACATCACTTTTCATGACTTCTCAGGACTTGACTGATGTTTCAGCTGTGTGTCCATGACTATGTAAACAAACACAAACATTGCAATCACTCTCAGAACTGTAAGCTCTAGATCGTATACAGTTTGTAAGATACAGTGTTTTATAAGTAATTCTGAGTTATGTTTATGTAAGGTAATTATGTGCTGTCTGCACAATTCTGGCATTCTAGTAGCTGATCACTTGTTTTATGTGTTTGTGTTCTTTGGTCATATAGTGTTTGTGTACTTTGCATTTGTTACCATAAGTGCATGTGGTATTTACTCTGTGAACTTACTGGTGTGTATCTGAATGTGTTTGGTGACTAGTTTGGTGATTTGGATCTGAGCAATGCTGAGTTCTACCAGCAGGAGGAGCGTCTGAGGCAGCTTCGCAGCAACTACGAAGAGCAGTGCCGGGTTAGGACCGTTACCCGTTTCTCTCTCTCAATGTGTCTCTGTTTCTGTCTGTGTTGTAATGCAATGTTTCACGTGTGTCTTTAATGTGTGTTGCAGGAACTGCAGGATCGTATAGATGAGTTACAGGCTCAGTTAGAAGAGTTTCGTGCTTTGGGCCGTGCTCCACAGACTTCACTCATGCCCTCTTTGTCTGATGAGCTGGAGAGCAAAAGCCCTGGCATGGAGTCAGACCAAGGTGCTTTTTAATTCGCATACTGTTGTTTTCTGACTTTCATGTACTTCTGACATAATCCTGCAACCATCTCTGTGGCATGAACTTGGGATTGTGTTTGCAGGCCTAGGTTCTGAAGAAGGGCAGCCTTTTAATATGAGTCTGGAGGCAGAGATGATGCTGGAGCAGTTGAAAGAACGGCATGTCCGAGAGATGGAGAATTTCAGAGAGCAGCTGGAGTCCACGGTCAGTCCTCCAGATGGGCATATTTACTCAAGTGCAAAATTCAGTTTTTTAAAACATTAACAAAAGTTAAAAGGAAAACAAATTACTTGTCTAACATGCATTGTTGCATCATTGGTCTGTCTGTAGCTGAACGAGTCCCGAAACAAACTTGAGGAGCAGAAGACTGCCCATGAGGAAGAGAGGAGATTGTTATCTTTACAGCATCAACAGGAGATACAGGCCCTGAAGGATGAGGCAGTTGAAGCCCTGATGAGAGTCTGTGACCTACAGGAGCAACTACAACAAGAAAAACATTGTATGGAGGTTCGTCAGGACATGGAACGTGCTGAAATGCGTTCACACCACCAGCAGGAGCTGAGCTCCATTAGCCAGGAGGCACAGGATGTTAGGAATCATGCGTTACAGCTTAAGGAGCAGCTCAGGGAGCTAGAGGAAAGCATAACAATGGAGAGAGAAGAGCTGAGTAAGGCTCATGCGGATCAACTGGGCCTAATAGAGCTGAAGCACAAGGAGAATCTAGAGGCCAGACTTCAGGTAGAGAGAGAAAGATTACAGGCTGAAAGGCAAGAGGCTGAAAAAAGACTTGCAGAGGAGTGGGAGATAGAGAAACGGCATCTGGAGGAGATCCATAAGGAAGCACTGAGGATCCAGCTAGAGGAGGTGCAGCAGAGAGCAGAGCAGGAGCGAATGGCGTTGGAAAGGAGGCTTGGGGAACAGTGGGAGATGGAGAAGCAGCAGATAGAGGAAAGCAATAAAGTAGCACTACAGGCAGTACTAGAGGAGGAACTGGTACGTTTGCTGAAGGAACAGGAGGACAGAGAGAGGAAGATTACAGAGCAATGGGAGGAGGAGCGTACACTTCTAGAGCAGCAGCATCATGCCGAGCTGCAGCAACGACTACAGCAGGAAAGGGAGCAAGCACGAAGTCAAGAGGAGGAGTCGGAGTGCAGGAGGACGGAGGAGTGGGAAAGACAGAAAGCTCTGTTACAGAACCATTATGATGGAGTACTGCTAGCAAGCCTGGGAGAACAGAGGGAGAGGCTGCACATGGAAAGAGAGGAGCAGGAAAGGAGGTGGCAAGAAGTGCTGGTGGAGGAGCAGAGCAGAATGGAGGATGCACACAGGGAGGCCATGCAGGAGCTGAGTGTAAAGCACAGTGAGGAGAGGGAGAGGCTCAGCTGCTTGCTGGAGAAACTTCGCACAGACATTGGAGAGGAGAGGTAAGACTTGAACACTTTGTATTGTATTGTTACCTATTTGACAAATTTCATATTTGTACATGGAACAAATCTATTATTTATATTTATAAAACATATTTATATTAACTCTTCAGTCAATGCTCATCTCGTGCTCAACCAACAGGTTGTTTTCAATGGCAGATGCTGATATTAAAAGTGCCTAGTGGCCAATGGATAATACAGTGTATATAATGCCAGTTATATCATGTTGTGTCTTTTTTGGATCTGAGAAAATAGAAATATATTTAAAAAATGTTGACTTCAGACTTGTTGACTTGATCAGCCGTTAGAGTGGTGACTCTAGAGAAGCTCAAACGTTGTTTTACAGCAGCCACACTAATGTTTAATGGCCTTGTAAGTGCAGGCCTACTGTTTTAAAACAATATATTGGTCCTACAATAATCGGCCTGATTAATCAGCCAAAGGATTTATCAGTTTATCACCATGTCTAATTTTACTCTGATTTTCTTATGTTGGTGCATTTTTACATAGAAGTAGGGATGTTCAAATGCCCTGATCTGAGGTTTGATTTCAAGTATCTCAATTTTGTATAATCAGAACTTATTGAAGTTAATTGTAATGATATTCATATAATAATCATTATAATAATATTTGTATTTTACTGAATAATTATAAAGTATGTCATTTTTTTGTCCCAAAAAGGGAAATAAAAAGACTAATATTGACAATAATAATATTCTATTATGCTTATATTATGTATAAAGAGTTTTTTCAATCACATTTGTGTTTTTGAGAAATAGTACTGAGTCTTATTCAATTAAGTAATCATGGTGCAATCTGAGACTTCATGATGAGTTAGTATGTATGTAGGTTTTGATTTGCCTAACCTTGCTGATTGGCCATGCACAGGAAGGAACTAGAGATCCACTTCTGTCAGCGAATTAAAGAAGTCGAGGCCCGTTTCTCTGGTGACCAGGAAACGGTGTCGGAGCGTTTTCAGGCAGATGTACATAAGCTGGAGCAGCACTACCAGAGCGAGCTATTTGCACTCAATCAGCGCCATGCTGCAGACCGTGCTCGATGGGAGGAAGAGATGGAAGCTGTGATCCAGGAGGCAGAGCAGCAGAGGAAACTCCTTCGAGAAGCTCTGCAGCTGGAGAGAGAGAACCTGGAACAAGAGTTCATACAAGAGCGAGAGAAGCTGGACCACAGTCATGCAATGGACATGGAAGCTCTGAAGGAGAAGAACCTACAGCTGCATAATGAATTTGAGAACTTTGTTAGCTGTGCTCAGACAAAGGAGATTGAGCTCAGCCGTCAGCTCAATGAGCTACACAACAGGCTGCAGGAGAATTTGGAGGCGAAGGATACATTGTTGGCACATGCTGAATGCAGGACTGAAGAACTCGAACAGCTTCTTCGCCAGGCTACTGACGACTTTGCCGAAGAGAGAGCTGAACTACAGGGCGGCCTCTCCGAGTTGGAGGTCCGGCATGCTGAGACTCTCTCCTTGGTTGAGAAACAGCTACAGGAGAGAAGGGATTTGTTCAAAGAGCGAGAGGAGCTCAAGAAGAAGATCGGCGAGATGGAAAAAGTTCTCCACCAGGCAGTGGAGGACTTCCACTATGAGCGTCTGGAGCTGCAGGGCATTGTGGCTGCGCTGGAAGAGAAGCTGAAGGTCAGTGTTTCCACAGTCTTGAAGAAAGAGGAAGAGAGAACCATGTTGTTGGTGGAGAGAAAGGGGCAGGTGCTTACAGCTCAGCAAATGGAGTCAGAACTTGGAGAAGCCACCAAAGGGATGACTGTGAAGAGGCCTGGCTTGCCTGATCCTTCCAATGAGTTAGGAATAGAATTTCTGTCTGTGAATTGTATTGCTGTATGTGAGGATGAAACAACAGATCATCAGTCAGAGGACTTTAGTGTTCTAGGAGAAGATTCTCCATCAGCACAAGATGAGGAACTTGAAGGTGAATTTCCTGTGCAGAGGAAGATTGCGGCAGACTTTGATGATACTCTGACTGTTGGTGGTCATCTGCTGAATATCTGCAGTGCTGAAATTCTGAGTTATCCTGAGAAGGGCTGCCTTGCTGATGCCAAAGCTATAGGACAAGAAGAGGCAGGTGAACTTCTTGATTTTAACAAGCTTGGCAGCACCATTACAAGTACCACAGTAGACTTGACAACTGTTGTTAGGCCTACGATGTCTTTTGCTGTTGACTGTTTGGCTGATTCTATTTCTGAAGAAATGGAAGTAACAGATGAAGAATGTATGGATGCCAGTGATTGCATTAGACCACTTGATGCAAGGATTCAAGCTGCAGTAATTGGTTTAATGAGCCCTGGCAGTGTAGCTGAGGACGAGGAAGATATAGAGGTTAGAGAAGCAGTAAATGAGATCCCAAGTATTAATATAGGAGAACCAGGACTATCCGAAGGGCTAGACATCCACTATAGTTCTGTAGATGGACTGGAAGAGAAAATAGTTGCAGAGTGGAATGGTAATGCAGGTGTTGACTGTAGAACAGTAGAGCCAGATGCATGTGTTGGTGTAGAGGATAAAACAAAGGTTGATGGTTGTGCAGTAAATAATGATGAATGTAAGAGCAGTAAAGCATTGACAGATAGTATAGCTGGTATTCCCAGCTCTGAGGTACCATTGCTTGAGACCAGATTGTTTTGTAGGACTGAGGATGTTGGCAGAGACGTAGCAGGGAAAGTTGAAACAACTAATGCAGCAAGCTCAGGGGAAGAAATTTGTAAAAAGAATGTAAACCCTTTAGAGTTCAGTAATATGCAGAACATGGATCACACAGAGGATAAGCTGGAAATTGCTGAAAGAATAGCTGCCTGGTGTACTGATATCACTAGCTTCCATGGAGAACATGTGCATGATTCAGGAATGACTGATGTAGTGGAGGGGGGTCAAGGCGCAAAAGAAGCCCAAGAGAATGCAGGCAATGTCAGTGATGTGGCAATGACTGACTATACAGAGGAGCCAAATATCCTTGAGGTTGGTATTCCAAAAGCTGTGTACTGCACCCAGGCGCCTGTACTTATGCGTGAAGCAATAACCAAGGATTTAAATGATGACAACAGTGGTCCCAAACTTCAGGACCAGAATGTACAAGAAAGTCCACATGTTGAAGTGTATGCAAGAGAGATCCCTGAGCTACTGTTCAAGGACCAGTTCAGCTTACTAGAGCTTCTTCAGGAACAGTACAGCAGTGCTGTTGTGCAAAACCTCTCTCTTCAGGAGCAACTAGCCCGGATGCAGCGGCACACTGATGAGTTGGAGCTGTTGCTGCATCTGAACAGGGGGAAGCTGGAGGAGAGCCATGACCTCAGGGTAGAGCTGATCACCATAGCTGCCCAGGCTAAAGAAGTGGAACTCAAAGAGCTGGAACTTATTGAACTTCAGAGATCCTATGAGGAGTCTGTCTGTGAGAATGCACAGCTAGCGGAAGACAACAGGAAGCTGGAGAAGAGGGTACAGAACCTGGAGACCAAGATGCAAATCATCCAAGAGTTTCTTATACAACAGTCCTTCTTGCTGGAGGAGATTGCACGAATGCGTGAGGAGAACGCAAAGCTAAGAAGTGCAGCACAGGAGTTGGAAAAGCAGGATGAACCAATGCTGACTTTGCAGCAAGATGTCGAGTCTTCTGCTTCATCAGATGACTCCGTCCTTGACTCGCACCTGGAGGCAGAGATAGCTGCAGTGTCAGAGCTGGAAGACTGCTGCTCGGAGTTTGAAAAGCAAAACTCAAGTCTACGGTTGGCGCTTACTCGCCTGCAGGAGAAATCCTTCAGGATCCATGGGCGGATGCAGGAGCATAGGTACTGTAAATAGGCCACCTGCCTGTCCTAGTAGGAGATCCTACCTCACCTGAAGCCTGCTAGTCTGTCGCTGAAACCTGCTACTACTACTACCTGTTCTGTGCTTGAGTCAAAGTAGGACTGCTAGTACCCCTACCTCCACCACAGAAGTACCCCGATCCCAACTGACACTCTGTTGATATGTGTGATTGTAATAAATCAATAGATTAGTGTAATGAAGCTGCAGTGCAGTTTTGTGTTCTAGAACAGTTTCCAAATCAAGCCCTGGGGGACACCCTGACAGGTCAAGAATTATGCAGTACCCATGTAGTAAAACACACATGCACAGTAGGTGGCAGCGGGCACACCTGACTGGAACGGTGGACAGTCTTATCCACGGCACCTGGGGAGTAATTTGTGGTTAGGTGACTTGCTATAGGACCTGCTCAAGGACACTTCAGCCTTCTCCTGTCTGCATGTATCAGTACCTTGTGGCACGGGAGTAAATTTCAGTGCCATGAGTAAGAGTGGGGCAACATATACATGTAGAAAAAGCAGGTAAATTCATAAATAATGTAAAATATTTATCATAATGTAAAATTATGATAATCACACAATAATTACCATGCATAACTAACATAAGGGAAACAGCTAAATAATAAGTAAGAAATGTATAAATATACTTCAATCATGTAAACAACACAATCCTGAAGGGTGCTATTCCTGCAGTTTGGTGATCTTGATCAAGCACACCTGATTCATCTCAGCAGCTAATTAGCAGGTTTAATTGTAGTGTCAGAGAAATCGCCAAACGGTGCTGGACACCGGCCCTCCAAGACTGGAGTTTGACACCATTGCTGTAGACGGTCTGTTGGCCTCAGCTTTGTAAAGTGCTCTAAAGAGGGGTGGTAATTCTACATGGTCTACAACAAAGCACAACCTTTACAAGGCCCGTTCCCTAAATTTGAGCCCACGCCTGCCTCCTAAATGTGCTGAAAACTGAGATAAAGCCAAATATGAGAACTGTCTGGAGGTCTTTGAGGGTGTGCTTAGGAAGCACTACTAGTACAGATTATGTATATTTGTATGTAAACCATGGTAATTGTTCTGGTTCTGCTTGGTTACTTTCTGTAGCCCACTGCAGTACATGCATTCAGTGCATGTTGGATGTCTAAATATTCTTGTCATGTTGCATGGTTTCTCATATTCAAATGCATTGCAGTGAAACCTTTAACTTCACACAATCTGAATTGTGAACATTTGTGAAAAGTATTATATCTCACATGCTGTCATGCATGGAATGCTACCATGACTCGCTGAATAAAACTTACTTGGGACAATTTAAAACTTTTTCACACTCTGCATCAGTTTCTCATCATTTATTAGCAATATTAGATTTGCATAAACTATTCCTCCAGTGTCAGCAGTGATATAGATGTTTGTCCTGTCTGTAGGAGTGAAGCTGGCCGTCTGGCTGAGGAGAACCTGGTCTTGCGGCAGAAGATCTCTGCACTGAGGGAAGAAGATCTGAGGGAGAACCAGAAGGAGCTGATGTAAGGAAGAGCTCTGTATTTACAATGAAAATGTTTATGGTTATTATAAAAATAATGCCTTATTTTAAGTTACTTAACATACATATTTCCATGTAGGCTCCAAGTAGAGCACTTCCGGAAGGAGAGGAATGCTGCTCAGAAGATGGCAGATGGTTTGAAGAGACAGGTGAGTAAGCAGAAAAATAGTGTTTGACTCGCATGATGAAATCATTCATTCAGCCTCCAGTTGTCCTCTTACACGTGAAATGTAAATGGTTCTATGGAGCGGTTTAATGCTACATTCAAACTATATAATATATATACACACACACTGTGTACTGTGTATACTGTGTATATATAATATATAATATTAGTTTTTAGAATAATTGAACATACATTCACAACAACAACACTACCCACAACACATATCTAAAGTATGTGGGGGGCAGATTGTAAAATAAATGCCCCCATTCATCCAGCACCAAGCCCAAAGGTGGCAAACACAAAATAACTAAATAACTAGAAACAGTAGGAGAGAGGGGACATCCCCACAATGTTTGTAAATAAATTTAAATGAAGAGAGCTGGGATGAAGGAGCGGTGCTGGATAGGACTGTTTATTGCTGCTGATCATTTGCAAACGTTGGTATTCAAACAATGCAAGTGCATTAAATGTTGCATAATGCATAGAATTTATTTTTCACAATACTGTATCACGTGCACAGCACCGTTTTGCACTGCAAAATCAGTGTGAGGGTTACACGAAAAATTGAAATGTTTTAATGCTCAAATTTGGCAACCCTTTTTACACTCTCTAACTTTCAGTGCTTTCAATACGTTCTAATAGAAATAAACTGCAGCACTTAACACTGCACTTTGCATACAGCTAAAGAACTGTGCATGTAAAAAAGAACAGACATGTTAGTTAAAGTGTAAAAATGTACAAATGTGGCTTTGTTCTATTAAATAAACATTGGTCTTAAAGACAATGGTTGGTGTTTTAGCCAGAGGAACAATTTGGTTTGAGTATTTTGATACTGCACTTGATATCGGTGTCTAAGTCAAAATTCTGGTATTGTGCCAACCCTACAATGTGTGATGAAGGATACATTGATACAAGCCTATTCTATACAATCTTATTATGTGTCCAGTATGTATTACTGAGATTTAAGCTTTCTTTCATACATACTCTTATTATATATATACTCATATGCAATTGTACGCTTTTTTTACACACACAGACTTTTGTGTTCCTGTTTGTTTTACTCTAAATTTGCTTGGTTTTTGTCGTTTTGTTTTTAGCACTTGCACATTTTCAATAGAAACCAAGTTCCAGTATATTAACATTTGCTTTTTAGAAATAAAATAAAAGTATATGCTGTATAGCAGTTATCATATTAAATGCTAGCTTATATCAACAGTAAGAATCAGCTTGCTATTTAACATGCAGAATTATGCTGTGGTGCTTGAGAGTATTTCCCAGTAATGTTACTTGTGTCATACATTTGCAAAAAATAAAGTGACCAGTTGCCGATTGTTCATATTTGTTTTAATTCCTAAAATGTATCTTGTTCAGATTTCAGAGCTGCGACGTCGTGGGCAGCAGCTGGAAGAGGAGAACAATACTTTATCACAACAAAATGTGAAACACGCACTCAGTGTTGACACCCTTCAGCACACGCTTGAGGAAGTGATTCGCCAGCATGGCAGTGAGAGGAGAGAGGTGAGGACTAAGAGATGAAGCTGCTAGGCTTTGGTTAGCCCATTGTACAACAGAAGCAGTAACCACACCATCATGTCCAGTATGTTCCTCTATGAATCAGTGTAGACTTTCACACCAACCATACAGAGGATGACGTATGGCTAATTGTTGAAGTAGAATGTTCAACTTTACGTTGATTTTTTTTTTTTTTTTGTGGTGCATTTGTCTTCTGGTGTGTAGACACACACCAGAGGAGGAATTATCTTTACACCTTTATTTGCAGTACAGTCAGAGTTTGTGAAGTATTTAATCTAATTTAAAGTTAAAATATTCAGAACCTTCAATAAATATAATAGAAACTAAATATTTAGTTCCTTTTAATATTGAGAATTAAAGGAGTGCTATCAAGGAATAATTAGTTTTATATGTTATCCAGTATTTTGGTATATTAATCGTAATCATTTGTCTCTTAAACACATTGTGTGCTCCAGCTGGAAAATGGTGAGGATTTTGCCGCACCTGTTATCACAACAAAGAAGCTTGAGGAAGAGAAAGAGCTTCTGAGAGCAGAACTGAACCGCTGTGTGGAAAAGGTACACTTCTGTTAGTCACTGGCCACTTCATTAGGTACACATACCTTGCATCTCCACTCACTGCCCATTTCAGCTCCACTGGCCATATAGGTGCACTTAGTAGTTCTACAATTACAGACTGTAGTCCATCAGTTTCTCTCTATACTTTGTTTACCCTGTTCTTTAATGGTCAGGACCTCTACAGAGCAGGTGGATCATTCTACATGAGTGAATGTAGTACATCTCTTTAACATTAGTGTCTGTGTTTGTGTAGATGACTCGGCTTCGTTCAGTAGAAACACAGCTTGCACAGCTCTTGAATGAGAGACAGGCGACAGACAAACATAACCAGGCATTGCGTTCACAGCTGATGAAGGCCCAGGAGAAGGTAGAGGTGGAAAAAACACATTGTACTTAATATGTAGTGTTGAGTTGGGTGCTAAAAAGGCTGTTGTGCTCTGGCTGTCCTCTAGGTTCAGGCATTGGACACCACACTTCACGGACTGACTCAGCAAAACGCTCGACTCAAATCTGACCTGCGCATCACGCAGCAAGAGCGAGATGCTTTCAAACAGGAAGTGATATCACTGCACAAACAGCTTCAGAATGCCAATGAGAAGGTAACAGTCTCTTTAACAGTATCTCTGCCTAGCAAAATTATACACAGCAAAGAAAATTTGAATATGTTAATACACAGAAATAAGCAGGGTAAACTACTTGGATATTTTTCCCCCCAAGTTATATTAGTGCAGAACTTTTAATGGAAAAGTAAATCTATTCGGTGTATTAGAAACAGAGCCTGTTGGATGGTAGTTTAAATGTGTTAGAATTCTATCTGCTTGTTCTATATTGATATTAATCATAATGCTTGGGTACCTGACAATTTGAGCTTATAGTCACTCCCATATATTATTTTATTTTTCTTTTGTTATAAACTTGCTTGTTTTTCTCTTTTGATGCATTGGTCACAGAAAACTGTACAGTCCTCTTTCATGTCTAAAACTCAGTCTTGTTTTCCACAGTGTCGGCTGGTGGAGATGTCCATATCGGGTGGATCACAGCAAGGAAAACGTGTTTGGGCGGAGCTTTCTGGACTCATGGAGGCGGAGCTAACTTTGCTGCGTGAAGAAAACCATCGGCTTCAGCGAGAGATCAATGATGCTCGGCTGGAGCTGAGCTCTGCACGCGAGAAGGTCTGCGAATTTGCACAATTTCATGTATCAGGTAAGTGTTATTTACATTTATTTACATTTATTATTGATGTTACTCAGGGTCGTCAGTTGGAGGCACTGGTGCTGAGTGTGAAACAGCAGAAGCAGCAGAATCAGGCGAGTTTGGCTAAAGCGGCAGAACAGGAACGATCGTCTCTCAAGCGAGAGATAGAAGTGCTGCACACACAGCTACACAATAAGGTAATGTCTACAGCCATACTGTACATCAAAAAGGCAAAGTCAAATGTTATGTTCATTACACATCAAGTGACATATTTGAAGCCTTTTTTATTGCAGCATTGATGAGTTTGACTTATAGCTCATAAGTTGGCTGTGTTGACTTTGGACTTGATAAAACACAGTGAAACACCAGCAGCTCAAACCATCACAGACTGCAGAAACTGCACACTGGACTTCAGACACTTGTATTCTGTGTCTCTCCACTCTTCCTCCAGACTCTAGGAGCTGATTTACAAATGAAATACAAAACTGACTTTTACTTTGAAAAGAGGACTTTGGATGAGTTTGTTTTTGTCCTGAGCCCATGTAAAACACTTCTTATGTTGTTGCTGGTTCATTTGATATTAGGTGTGTCACATCCTGAAAGAGACAGTATTTATACTGTTTATAGTCATTTATTCAAACTCACAATAGCACATTCTACTTGATTTCTGCTTTTCATGAGCTGTAAGTCATACCGGTCAACATTAAAACAAAAAGGCTTGAAATATGCAACTTCATGTGTAATGATTATAACAAATAACAGTTTATCTTTTTGAATTGAATTATGAAAAAAATTAACAGCAAGTACAGCATTTTAGTTCAAATGTAGTATGTGGTGTATAACCAAAGGAATGATGTGAATCTGTAACCCTGGTGTGTGTGTGTGTGTGTGTGTGTGTGTGTGTGTAGCTGTGTGACAGTAATGAGGAGCAGAGAGAAATGGAGAGTCTTCAGGAGGAGAATGAAAAACTGAGAAATAAGCAAACAATACTGGAGGCCCAGCTGATGGAGGTCTTTACACACATGCACACATACTGTTCACACCTTAAAAATCAGTTATATTGTTGCAATAGCAAACCCATGTTATAATTTCACTCTCATTATTGATTTCTCACTACAAGTCATTCCAGAGCATTCCGGGATTTCACAAAGCAGGATTTCCAAGTAGATTAAGCTCAGCAATCAGGATGTCCCAGTGTTCTTACACTGGACGGGTTTGACTTCAGACTTAAGTTATATGACTAAACATGGAACTCCTGGAATGCCCGCTGATCCTAAACTTTCAAATACAATTGTGTATGTAACCAGAAGAGATGTTTTGCTGTGTTTTGAATATGATTAGTTATTCGGCTTGTTTTGTAGAAAGAAAACATTGTCAACATTACTTCACATTAATATAAATGAGGGGGTTACATACACAGACATTTCTGTCAGTACAGAATATAAACATACTAGTGCATCTGTAAATATTAAAATATTGTGGAAAATATATGTGTAATGCCCTGCCGTGCTCCCGGTGTAGAGAGCACTCACCATGACCCTGATCAGTATTAAGTGGAACATGATGGATGGAAAAAAGTTTGTGTTCATAATTCATAAAGGTTCATGATCATATTTTTATATTCATTACACATAAAGTAACATATTTCAAGCTTTTTTTGGATTTAATGTTGCTACTGTTTTAATAGCAACCTACTCCAAATGAAATTCTGTATTGCATTTAGCCATACTGGTCAGCATATTTAAAAAAGGCCTGAAATATGTCACTTTATGTGTAATGAATAAAGAATATATGATCGTTAATAATTTAATTCAAAAAGGTTAACGTTTTGACAATTAAGTTTGTTTATGGTGCTGTATGAATGCAAATATAAGCAATGAACTTTGTAACCAACATCATTACAGTAAATTACATATTGAATAGTAAAAAGTAGAGAATGGCTTGCCCAGTGGAGGGGTACGGGTACCACAACACTGAGCAGTATTAATCAGTTAAGAAGATGGATACATATAGCATAGTTACATTAGTATGAGGGTGATTTAAAAATGACCTGGCCATGTTTTGTTGTGATGCAGTCATAAATGAACGGACGTAACGCATTTGACCTGCACTGCAGTTATGTAGACAGAGACCTCGCACAGAAAGTTTTTGCAGCCAATAGAAGTTTTAATAGAACTAAAGTGCAGATAATTTTGACTCGCCTTCAGATATTAGTATAGCTAATTATATAATAATGTAGTGTTTAGCCCTTAGTCTAACAGCATGGGGCAAAACATTCTCACTGCCATCTCTGTCTGCAGGCTCAGCTTATTGCCATGTTGCCACCATCACCACTGCGACTGCCTGGGGAGCGGAGAGGACAGCGGCACAGTGATGAGATGAACCCAGAAATCAGTGCACAGGTAAGACTGCATGCAAACACATCTGACTACATACACTCACTACCTGATTATTTTGTATTTTCTGGGTGTGGAACATGCTTCACTCTCTTACACATTCAGCTAGCTCTGGTTCTTTCAGTGAATGTGTGCCTGTGTGTGTGACACCTGGGATTGGTGTGGTCAGAGCACATGGTCTCTCTTTGGTGTATCAGGTTTTATTTAAAGTAAACTAGGTATACATGATTATGTAGAAGCATTGCTTTTCTCTTTGTTTGGAGTGGTGTGGAAAAGCTTTTAGCATCTTCTTACCAGAATAAGTGCAGTTTTAAAAGAAATGGTTCACTCATTCATATTAACACATTTTTCCTACCCCTGATTTAAGCTTATCAGCCCAAATTGAGCTTATTTGGTTAACAGCTGACCTGCAGCGTTGCTCACAAAAACTCAGTAGTCACCTAAATATCTCTCAACTAGCATAAACTGCATTAAGGTCTCTCCAACTTGTCGATGAGGTTTAGGTCTTTGAAAGGCTTACTGTGTCAGCTTAAAAAGCTGACCCAGCTGTCCTGGACAACTATTTCAGGACAGGAAGTACTGATCTAGAATCAGTTTTAGTGAACAACATAAATGCAGAGGAGTCTTATCCAGGATGCAGAAATATCTGCCTGTTGCAGTGAGGTTTTCTTCACCTTTGTAGCTCACAGTAAATCGTACTGTATCTTACCTGGATGTGATTCGACCTGGTTGTGAGACCAGTGGAAGGGGTGTGGCCATGATGTGACAGCGACAGCACACAGACACCAGTTTGAACCATCCAGAAATTGCATGGGGCATTTAAACAGTCAACAAACAAAACATAAACAAAAGGCCTATGTGCAGGCTCCAATAATTGCTTAACTTCTGAGTCCTTTTAAAGTCTTTGTTAGGACTGTGTATCCTGTGCTCTTTCTCCCCAGACATCTTGTTTTTTCTTGGCTCTCCCATCTGCTCCTGGAGCTTCATCTGTCATGAACCCCAGGTGTAGTGGAGTTCCAGGTCCAGGCAAGGGGCGTGTCTCTTGTCCTTGCCTCCTCTGCTTCACTGATATTATTGTGATGCATTTTGATGGGAAGAGTTTTATTTTAGGTGACTATTTGAGTTGTAGTGTTTATGAATAACTTTAGCCTCACTTTGGATTTCAAACATGTCTTGACCGATTAACTGCAGGTGAGTTTAGAGGTAAAATTGTGTGAATATGGTTTCTGAGTTAGCCATTCTTTTAAAAACAATAGTTTGGTGGTGAATTGAAATTTCAGTGTTTCTTTTATCACAGTAGTCAACATGTTTGCTATGTAATGTTTTTTTTTAGTTTTGCACTAGTCCTGCAAGGCTAATGTAATTACAAGTAGTAGAAGTGTGTATCCCTCCAGTTAGCATCATTCACCGAGGAGAGAACAGATAACATTACAGACTCATTTTAGTCTACTGTATATGTAGACTTAATGCTATAAACCATTATTTATGTGGGTTCTGTCATGATCCAACCAGTTGGAAGCATGAACAACATACATACATAATGTATGGTTTCTCATATAGGCAGAGAGCTGCATAGCTCCTGTGCAAAACTAAAGAAGCAAACTTTATTCAGCAAATATGTCTAATTTATAAGAGTACAGCATGGATATGGAGTGTGATGAGGCCTTTGTGCAGGTGATGGCAGCTGTGTGAGTGTGTACAGGTGTGTGTGAATATAGCGCTGTATGTTCTTTCTGCAGGTGATACCAGAGCAGCGACCTCATCACTTCGACAGCCACCGGAGAAGTGGCGGCTTATGAAATCACCATCTTCTCATCTTTAACCTTTCAGTCTCCTATTCTACGCACTCTGATGCTTTTTATTGTGGTGGATTTTTGTTTCATCATCAAGTAAAGTCCAGGTTAAAGATGGCTCTGAAGTACAGAGCACAGTATAAGGACATTGTAATGACTTGATCTTGCCACTGGGTGACAGCAAGTCATATTTGCACTGGCTACTAATGTAATAGTCCAAAGAAACCAGTGGACTTGAGAGCATGTGTTTTTGGACTGATATGAACACATTCTACTTTAAATTTTAGAACATTATCTAATAATATGGTATGTGTGTGATCTTTGTGACCAGGGGTGCTGAAAAGTCCAGTGAAATGATTGAATTTTAGAATAATGATTTTTTTTTTTTAAACGGTAATGAAGTTGTGTATAATGTACACAGTGATGTGCACAGACTGACCAATAAGATGTGAAGTTTTTAATCGGGTCACATATTTAAATCCTAAGGACTTGAAGGCTCATACGGTTGCCCCGTTCAGTTATTTGGTTTGTTTGTATTTATTTCTCTCAAAGTAGTTTAGTTGTATTTTAGTAGCTCAGTGTGTTGCACTATGTTCCTGTGTGTGTATGTGTGTATTTGTGAACTAGTATTAAGTGTGTGATGAAATGGTGGTGATAGGGTTCAGAAATAGTTGTAGTCTTTCTGTTGTCCTGTGCTTTGTTTTAAATTATTTTTTTTTAAGTAGAAATCATTAAAAGTTATTTATGTGTTATTTGTTTTTGTTATTTAAGTTAATTTAGTTATGTTTTGTATTTTATTTATTTATTTGTTGATGTTTTGTTTTATTTATTTTCTTATGTTGTGTTTCCTCTTGACCTGAAAGTATTCATAATTTTGTGCAACTGAGACCAAATAAAGAAACAGGGTGAATTTGTAACTGCTTGTGTTTTTTTGAACTATTTATATATACTAGTGCACCTCCAAAATATAGACTATTGGGGGAAAAAAATCATTTGTGTTCATAATTTTAGTAAAAAAACTAAAATGTCATATATTTCATATTTATTACACATAAAATATGACCCTGGCAGGGAAAACCAGGCCAAAGTCACTTGGCAACTTATTGAGATATCGTGTCAATATAGTGTCACTCACATCAGCGACAAAACTTAGCCACTCTGTATTATTGCTGTAAATGAAAGATAATAGTCTCAGATATCTATCATAGGACATATTTTGATCAAAAACAAAACTTTAATTCACAAAAAAAGTTATTTTGAAAAACAAAAATTTTGAAAAAAGAGAATGACTTTGACCTGGTTTTCCCTGGCGGGGTCACAAATGTTTCAAGTCTTTTTTTGTTTGTTTGTTTTAATGTTGTTACTGTTTGAATAGACATTTAGTCAAACTCCAAATAAAATATTCAAATTATGAGTTTCTGGATTTCTGATTTTCATGAGTTTTAAGCCAAACTGATCAACATTAAAACAAAAAACACTTGAAATGTCATTTTATGTGTAATAAATAAAAAATATTTTTGAAATAAATTAAAACTCTTTGACTAATCTAATTTTTGATGAGGTACTGTATATACTGTATTTATATGTAACGCATTTATTTATAAGGTTACCTGCTTTTGGCATTTGTGTTCATTAACACACTTCTCTGACTTCAACCCTTAACCTGTTTATTTAAAGGAAGAGCGGGAAGCTGCACTGCTGAAGATGGAAGGGAGGATGAAGGAGGTCGAGCTGACGCTCCGAAATGTCAAACTACTGCTGCAAGAGAAAGTTTCCCAGCTGAAAGAACAGGTACATCCAAACTTCTACAGCACTTCACACACACACATTCATACTAGTGTAATTCAAACTATCTAAGGATTTACACAGCAAGGCATTTTTGTACAACACACTTCTAAATACCTTAAATGTAAAGGGCAGCAAAAATTGGCCATACTCTAACTTTAGGGTAGATGGCACTCTCTGTCCCCATCACGCTCACATTGCAATGTCCACTGGCTCAGGCGTCTACTGATTGGTCCATTCAGAGTTGGGAATCCTGCGCTTTCCTCCGAGCACATTAGTCTCCCCAGTGACTGTGTATCAGTAAGTTAGTTCGGAAAGAGGCGGTGGCTGGCATCACACAACGGAGGAGGCTTGTGCTTGTCTTCACCCTCCTAGAGTCAGGGGCATTGCAAAAGTGATGGGGAGAGTCCTAACGGAGGGGATGGGCTAATTGGCTACTACTACATTAGGAAAGGGATAAAAACTGACAAAAAAAATTTGTGAAATAGTTAATTTCTGTTCACAATTTAATTCAAAGAGGTAAACTGTCATATTTATTTTATATTAATTACACATAAAGTGACATATTTTAAGCCTGTTTTAGTTTTAATGTTGATCAGTTTGGTTTATAGCTTATAAATATGAGAAATCCAGAATCTCAAATTGCTAGAATATTTCATTTGGATTTTGAGTATATTATTATTCAAACAGTATCAACATTATAACAAAAAATGTTTGAATAATGTAACTTTGACATTTTACTTTTTTAAATTAAAATGATGAACAAACATTTTCACCATTTTCTGATTTTTAGAGATGCGTAGTAGAGCCTCATAATCATGTCCCCCAGTGATGCAAACCTTAATGTAAATGTGCTCTTTCTCTTGTAGCTGCATAAGAACAGTAAAGCAGACGTGTTGATAAAGGACCTGTATGTGGAGAATGCTCAGCTCTTGAAGGCTTTAGAAATGTGTGAGCAAAGGCATAAAGTGGCAGAGAAGAAGAACTACCTCCTGGAAGAGAAAATCTCCAGTCTCAACAAGATTGTTCGTGAGCTCAGCCCCTCGCCACTGACACCTGTGCCCTACCACTTTTCCCGCTCATGATAATCCACAATATCATTTTATTTGTGTATTTAAAGCCTTGTTCACATTACAGGGTTTAAAAAATCCTAAATGATGTTGAAAACATGAGACACTCCACATGTAATGATATTTTTGACTGATTTTTCTGTTCTTGATCGTTGTTAGTCATAAAGGCTCCCCACACTACACTGTCAGCCCTGAAATGCCCAGATACTTTCAGATTATACACACCTGACCAACGACTCGGTACCTCAAAACTACAGGAGTTTCTCACAAACTAGAGGTAAACAAACATGGCAGATGATGGTGAAACCATGTCAGTGCTAGTTGTAAGAACTTTCTGCTCATGAGAAAGAAAAGGATGTTGATGACACCAACCATCAAAAAAAGAGCTCACATGATAAAGACACTCATACTGTTGTCACAGCTCCACAAGACCACCTCACTTACCATTTAACCACTTTTGACTTTTCCTTTAATACTGATATGTTCAGTTCAGCTCTCGTTGGTTGATGGTTTTTCAGGCCTGATGTCAACATCACATTTTACTCCACAGAATCCGCTCCACCCCACACTACAGTAACTGAGTCTAAATACTGAACATGTTTAATATTTACAATTCTCAATGGGGTGCAGCCCTGACTGCACTGGGAGAAGATGAGATGGGTAAAGAGTAGATTATAGACACCCTACAGTATAGGAGATCATCAGTTATGATCACCCTGAAAACAGGAGACCTTTTACAATTGTCAGGAGGAGCAATTCAGCCTGATTATCTTGTAGTTTGAAACAGACTTTAGAGTTCACAGGAAATCCTATTTGCAGATTCTCCTTACCCCAAACATGGTCAGTCTGCCAAGACATACTCACTGGCCACTTCATTAGGTACACATCCATTGTATCTCCACTCATTGTCCATTTTAGCTCCACTGTCCATACAGGTGCACTTTGTAGTTCTACAATTACAGACTGTAGTCCATCTGTTTCTCTGTATACTTTTGTTCACCCTGTTCTTCAATGGTCAGGACCCCCACAGAGCAGGTGGATCATTCTCAGCACTATGCTTATGTTGTTACATAGGCGCCCGTAGCCTGCTGATTAGGGATCTGGTCTTGTGACCAGAAGGTTGCCAGTTCGATGCCCAGGCAGGTCATGACTGAAGTGCCCTTGAGCAAGGCATCTAACCCCCAAATGTATGTAGCTTTGGATAAGAGTGTCTGCTAAATGCCTCAAATGTAACTGTTTAATATGAATGAGAGAGTCTGGGCTGACAGATTTAATGATGAGTTTACTATGGAAGACTATGGTCGGACATGTGGCTCTGCAGTCCTAAGCATTGTGATGTTAAAGTGCACTTTACTCTGTCCAGCAGTGTCTGTAATGGGCTGCTCTGTGTGAACTCTGCCTCTCTGGCACTAAGCGAAGCACAACATGTATTAAAAATATGAAATGTTGAAATGATTTAGGTTACCTAAGGTTCAATCTATTAGGTATAGCACTGCATGTTAAAAGTATTACTGTAAGTTTTGTTAATAACATTAATTATTTTTAATGGTCATGTATGTAAAAGTCAGACCAGAACACTTTGTAATTTTCTAGTATTTGGGAAATGTAAGGTGGGGGCGGGGGGCAGTTTGGAAGGAAGGAAACTGCCTAACAATGAAATGTAAGGCCTTGAGTAATTAAAATGGTGCTTAAGGGTGGAATGTAAATTATTTTACAGTGTTTGAAGCCACCAAAGAGACTTT
>BRDA01013615.1:158106-214919 GCA_036984385.1 Crenuchus spilurus | reverse complement strand
TTTATCATTTCTGTCAGTAGGAAGATTTAAATCATGTAAACAGTGGAGAGCCTAGGTGCATTCTTATATAAAAGATATATATCTATAAGATATATATATATATATATATATATATATATATATATATATATATAGATAGATAGATAGATAGATAGATAGATAGATAGATAGATAGATAGATAGATAGATTATTAATGTGATTGAGCACAGTTCAGACAATGGAAGATCAGTACTGTCCGCGGTAAATAAGACTTGTTGTACAGTGAGTAAGAAATATCTCACATGGAGCTCCTGCCACTGAAAGTGTTTGAGGTGGTATGAGTTGCTGTCCCAAATGTCTTGTTGAACTTGAGCTGTTCTTCCACCACTGTCCATATTGACTCCTACAACAGAGTTAGCCTTCCTAATCAGTCTGTTCAGTTTATTCAGGGAGGTTTTGTTTATACTGTTGCTCAAGCACACAACAGCATTGAATATCACACTTGCCAGACTGGTATATTGTCCATAATTGCTCACAGCACACACCAAAGAACCTCAGCCACCTGAGTGTTATAATTACAGACCAGCAATTCATGTGCACACCCAGGTACCTATATGTCCCACCTCACCTCCACATGGTGAGCTGATTCAGCTTGCATTAGTTGACATTAAGCTTTCACCAGATTTCTATGTTCATCCTCCTAAACATTTCTGATACCCCCACAATGGTTGTATCATCAGACAATGTCTGAAGATGACAAGACTCAATCAGAGGTAATAAGAAGTGAGCTAATACAGTCCCCTACATATCATCATGTTTGAAACACAGCCCTGAGATCATCCAGTCAGATAGTACACTGTCTATGACGTTATAGATTCATCCAACTGGAGAAATAAAAAAATATGTTCTTCACAATGCCTCCTGACGTGTCTATCTGACAGTGTTTTACTTAGCAGATAACATTATCATCCACTCCAGTGCAATATTCATATGTAAACTGCAGAGGGTCAAAATTTAGTGATAGTTGTTTTATTATTAGTTAGTTATTATTAGTTGCATCCCAGGTTAAAGACGTGTTGAAGAATTCAGCACACAGGCACAGCTACCTCACTTTGATGCCTTCCAGTGCTGCAAGTTTACTCTGTTTTAATTTCCTCATTTAATTATTTGTCTGATCAGCGGTGAATGTGGTTACAGTCTCACTGGACAGTCTAGTAGGGGGTGGGGGGGAGGGGAGTGAGTCATTCATCCCCTGCAGTGAACAATGTGTATTAGGCAAAAAATATGCTGTTACATTTGTCAATTTTTTTCTCTCTTTCTTTTTTCTTTTGATGCAAAACTTGAATCCTTACATCCAAACTTTATGTTTAGGTTTATTTTTATTACACCAGTGAATGGAATGTCCTCACTAGTATAATATTACTAAAATGTGTTTGTGTACAAGTATATAGCAGGTTTATGCCATGTTGTGGGGACCAAAACCTGTTTAGACACTCAGGTTGTAGGAACTTTTCTTCCTTGCAGGACTACAAAGCTGGGCTTTGCAATGCAATTTTGTATAAAATTAGTCAATTTTAAGGTGACAACATATTTTGAGGTTATGGTTTTAAGGTTTGAGTATGTCTATGTAATGTTTACATTTACATTTACAGCATTTAGCAGATGCTCTTATCCAGAGCGACGTACAACAGTGCTTTGTTTCCATAAGAGAATTTATATCTGCTAATAAAGGCAGGTTAGATTCCAAGCAACTCTTCAGTTCAGACAATGTTAGAACAGCCATTACTAATACCTTAGAAGGAAGGATACACAGTTATCTACAATATGAGCATAACAACGCATTACAACAAGAGATTTAAGTGCTCCATAAAGAGATGGGTCTTCAGTCTGCGTTTGAAGACAGTGAGGGACTCTGGTCCAAATAGCCAGAGGGAGTTCATTCCACCACTTTGGTGCAAGGACAGAGAAGAGTCTTGATTTTAGTTTCCCCCGTGTCTTGAAGGATGGTGGGTCAAGCTGAGCTGTAGTGGAAGCTCTAAGGGATCGAGGTGTGACTCGAGACTTGACCATTGCATTCAGATAGAGAGAGGCTAGTCCAATGTCCTCACAATTCACAAAAACTAATGTGTGTGTGTGTGTGTGGATCCAGTATTCTGTCAGTTGATTTAATTGCATTGATATTACAGGTTAATAATACAGCAATACCATGTTTTATACTCAGAATATGGAGTCATGTGAAGAAGTGAAAGAGGATCAGTCCAGCAGTCAGAGTAACCAGGAGAAAATACCATTTGAGAACCCAGGTCAGCTCATCTCTGACCTTACTAGAGTGACCACAAGGGGCAGCGCTCGCTTTGGCACACTCAGCCACAATTCCTTCTTCTCCAGACACAACCCCCATCCCCATAGAGTCACACACATATCAGGTGAGCCTCAGTAATACTGTTCCATGTAGAATCAATGTTTTCAGTCATTTGAAATAAATTCTATAAAATTGTACATAGTTCACAGTGAAAAGGGAGGCTACCTAAAGTAATCTAAAAGAGAATATATTCTGAATATTTTTTGGTGACTATATGATCCTGTATGTGTTATTTTGTAGCTTTATGTATTTACTGTTATTCTGAAATGTTAAAAAAGTACAGAATTAGTACTGCTCCATTCGGCTGTTTACTAGTCTTGAGAGCCCTCACTTGAGATAGTGCCACGTGACACAGTCTGTGTGGTGGGTTAGTGACACGTGACAGCAGCAACAGTAGTTTTAGTGCTAACCGACTCTCCATTTAGCTCAAACATGTGGAGTTACACCATAGTCAAGTCGGACTGAGGTGGGATCATGTTCTCACCACAAACAAACCACACCTGAGTTTGTTTGGGACCAGACCGAGACCACCTCCTCTCGCGGGTCTCTGTTTGATCCGCACCCAAGTTCAATTACTGTTTCACACCAGACGAAACAAACCACACCACGGGAGCAAACAAACCAGGGTTTGTTTGAACTGTTCCAAATAATGTTGGTGTGAAAACGCCCTTACAGGTGTAGAAACGCCCTAAAACTTGACCGAAAACTAGTTTTGTATAATAGTAGTTACATTCAGTATTGACAGGATTCAGTCTGTAATACCAATTTTTATTGCCAGTCAGGTATGACAACATATCTAATACTGTATTTATAGACTTTCAGTGAGCTATGAATGAGAAATAATTCATATACAATAATATGACTTTACGGAAGCCACCCAGTGAGTGTTAAATTACATTCTCTGTGTGTCTTTTTGATGAAGGCTTTACATGACTGGAGTTTAATTTGTGTTTGAGTATCCATGAGTGATTTCCATGATCCAGCCTTGTAGCTGGATTATGTAATCTTAGACAGGGGCCAAACTGCTAGCATCAGGTTCTGTGAACACTTTTGTACAGTAGTATAATAACAGTGAGCAGCTACAAAAATTTAACTTGGCAACAACAAGCAGTGGAGTAGCCAGGAATCACTGCAGATTGTGTCAAACTGATAAGTGCCATATGCTCATCTAGTTCTGATGGATGTCAGAAAGTACTCATTGTAAGCAAACATACATCTCAGAGACATCTATGACATGGAGTCCATTGCATGTTTAATATAATGAACTGTTTGTTATCTGTAGTATGTCTCTGAGACTTTGGTGGTCTGTGTGAAAACTTTCAGCAGCTACAATCCATTCTGTGTTATTACTGTCTGTCCAGAATCTGCAGCTGTTATTGATTACTAGACCAAAGTCAGATCAATAGGCATGATGCATTTAAGATCCTCTATACTGTTCAGATGTCTTAGAGATGTGTGTGGGGAAGGTGGAGGTCAGAGCTTTAATGTTAGCAGCTGCTAAAGTTTATGCCCTCATCTCCACCTGGTCAATTGCACTGTCTGTCCACTATCTCAGATTATAAAACAGTGTATGTATTTTAGTCTCTGCTTTTCAATGCATTTGTTGTTTTTTGTATTCATTGAAATAAGTCTAATATATGGATTGACATGAGTGTAGTGTACCCACTGAAATGAGTGTAGGGTACCCATTTAAATGAGCATAGTTTACCCATTTAAATAAGTGTAGTGTACCTATTGGAATGAGTGTGTACCCATGGAAAAGAGATGAATTCCTCTACTGTAAGAGTAGTGACTGTGTACTTTAGATGATTTTTTAAAATTCAGTACATGTTATATGAGTTGCTATTGAACAAAGTTTAATAACCTTTAACCTCTACAACTTTCAAAATGAGCTCATCTCATGATGCATCTTAATAAAACTCATGGAGGTGTTGAGGTTTTCATGTAGAGACTCTAAGTTCTCTAAAGCTTTATGTCGGAGGAAAAATGATTCAGGCGTAGCACAGTTCATATCTAACATATTGCTAATGAGCATGCAGGCTTCTAATCAACTTTTTCTGACCAGAAAACTTCTTCAGGCTGCAATTAGATAAACCATTCAAGCATGCACACACTTTGTTCCCTAAAACAACTTGTAAAGGCACAGACATGAGCTTAGAGTTCTTCATTAAGTTTATGTTAATTTTATAATAATAATGAATCCATCAAAACAATGCAGTAAAATGAGCTACAATATTCTTTGATGTTGAATCCAGTCCCTCGTGGCTTATATGCTGTGAAATGCCACCTTCTGTTCAAATAATGATGTTGTTGAATTATCTCTCATTCTGATCTTTTAATCAATACCACATTAGTGTCTGTAAGCAGTAGAGGAGTTTATAACCTGAATTTGATTAAATGTTATTGTTTCATTTAGCAAAAATAAATAAATAAATAATAAATTTTTTGAGTTGAGTACTTTGAGTACATTGAGTACTTAATAATCCAATAGCTGTAGAAAGTCAGATTTATGTTTAAATCCATTGTTAATATATTTACATATGCTTGTGTTATCAGATCAGTCCAAACTCAGAGTCTCATACAGTAATCAGAAATTATGAAAACTTATATTTCTTAAGTAGATTTATAGGCCTATGAAATCAGAGTATGCTGTTTACATGACCAATTGAATAACCAGATAACTGCGAAAATTTGATTAGGATTTGATTATTAAGTGCATGTAAACACACTCATTAAAACAAGCAAACAAAAAAATCTAGTTTTTTGAGTTATTACTTTTGCACTTCTACATTTTTTTTTTTTTAAAGATACCCTTACATTTACTGCAGTAACAGGACGGGTTTAGGATGGATTTAGAATAACTTGAGCCTGAGGACAGTAGTGGTGCAGTAAATCAGTCCAGTGAAGGATGTGTCAGGCACTGACACTGTCCACTGCAGTGAAAAATTTAGTGACATTCAGGGCACATAGACTATCTGTCAGAGTGACACACACACACACCTCCGCTGGCCATGCTGACAGACTGGACCCAATCACATGTCTGAGAGGTGCACTTGAATATGAATATGAAAGGATTACAGTGATAGCAGCCAGACCACTCAGAATAATTAAAGCAGTAAATGAGGAGTTAATGATGCAGCTCTGTGCAGTGACTCTGTGTTAAAGAGTGCAATGCTGATTGCAACAGCATCTCATCTCTTGGCTTGTATTGCACACATCCAGGACACATCCAACCTCCAATTTATTCTGATTGGAAGAACCTGAATGTTTGGCTTGTTTTCATTTTTTGTAAAACAATGGGAAACACTTTATAATAACTTTCATTAATAAGCCATTAACTCATGATTAATAACTGTGAATAAATCATTAGTTCTTGATCATTTGAACATGAATTTTTTTTTATAAATTTTTGCAGATGTTAACAAATCATTAGTAAATTACCGTATTTGTTAATGAAATTCTCATGAACTAATGATTTGTTCACAGTTATTAATCATTAGTTAATGAGCTATTAGTGAAAGTCATAAAGTGTTACCAAACAATGCTTAGAACCACTGATGTAATGCTGTTGCTACAGATCAGTTGTTGCTTTGAAGTGCAATTTTGATTGGAAATCATTTACTACATATTTTATTGAACATGTAATTTATTTTGTAAAAAAATAAAACCTTAAAAGTATTCAAATCTAATTATGGCTTTTTTGTTTTTATTTGACTACCTTAACTTGATCTAAATATTCATAAAGTCTTGGATGGTCTTGGACTCACCACATGTATATTGCAGTAGCAGCCTTTGTTGTACACTAGATGTTAGAACATTGCTGTGAAGATTTAATTGTATCAGTCATGAGAAATTAAACTTGATTTATATTACACTTTTCTAAAACAGAGCTACAAAGTGCTTAAATAAAAAGTAAATAACGTGATAAATAAATAAGTAAATAATAATAATAATAATAATAATAATAATTTATTATTATTATTATTATTATTATAGAAAAAATAAAATAAATAAAATTAACATAAAATAATTACAACAAACACACAGATAAGGACATCATGATCACAACTCAAAAGCTAAAATTGGGTTTGTAGGCATTTCTTAAAAGAAGATCTGGACTCTGAGTCTAATACAAGAGAAAGATTATTCCACAGTTTAGGGGCGCACACTGCAAAATCACAGTCTCCCTTTTGCTTCAATTTAGTTCTAACAACAACAATAAATCCTTTATTAGTGGATCTCAGTGAGCCAATACTGGCCTGCGAAACTGACTGACTTCACATAAATATTCAGGCGCTTCACCATGTAGAACCAACATTTTTAAATCGATCCTAAATTTCACTGCCAGCCAATGAACCAAAGTCAGCAGTGGGCTGATGTGATCCCTATGTCTAGTTTTTGTTAAGAGCTGAACAGCTGCATTTTGATGTAACTGAAGCATTTTCAAAGCTCATTGACTAATGGAAGTATATAAGGCATTGCAATAGTCAATTAGTGAGAGCATTAATGAAGTCATATGCTAATACCAGATGGTTAATTTTGGATTACAAACTACTCCAACTCATCTAAAAGGACTTGGCTCCATCACTCCAGAGAGTTCAGCTCTGCTGCTCCACAGCTTCATGCTGGGGAGTTGACACTGTGACAATGGTCTTGGTGACCTTATGTTCATGTGTGTTTGTTCCTATACTATTAGTTAGGGTTTTTCTATGGATATTGTAAATTGTGTGGGTGTAGCTGAAGGTCTGTGGTAATATTGGATGCACCTTATAGCATACAAATGCAGTTATTTGTCACTTTAGGGGAAACATGCTGGTACACCTTGCTGGTGTTCATTTAGAGGCTGTGGCTTATCTGTGCTGTGTTTCTGACCACAGAGGTGCTTTTGTTTGGATATTTTTTGATACAATGTGAACAGAATTACCAGTTAGGACTTTAGTATAGCTCAGTTTTGCTGTCCTCTTGCCCTCTTGTGGGGCAGGTGAAAGAAGCTCAGATTTGATCTTGTCTGCAGGTCTGAATGGCAGCCCTGTGTGTACAGTGAATGATGACTGGTACTTCAACACTCCTCTGTGCCCACATCCACTCATCAAGAGTCAAGTGCTAGCCTCCGGAAGCCAAGCATCTTTTTCCCTCCCTCATTCACTCTACAGCACAGCCAGTGGAAGCAAGCAGAGCACAGGTGAGAGGAACAGGTGCATCCTGGCTGTTAACCTCTGTTAACCTGCCCCACCAAGAAATACACTACTATTCCACAGCAAAATCCCCATGAGCCTGTCAAGTGAATGATGGATGGATGGATGGATATTTTATTTGTTATTTAATCATTTCATGATATTCCCAACTACATTGTAAACATTTATGTAAAATAACAAACATTATTAATATGTTAAGTGATTCCAATTCTCATTAATCACAGGGGAAATTAATATTCATAAAACAAAACAGATCATTTTGAGCCACTTCTTGTCCACAGGTCTGATATCAGAGGCATGGCAGGAGGAGCTGAAGGATCTGGCAACCAAAGTCAGCCTCTCAGCTGCTGGTCAGAGCCAAAGAGAAGAAGGAGAGGTACAGTAATAATCGGACAAGTAGGTTTGGAGCAGCGCCAATGGAGATGTGGGATAATAAAACCTGGAAAATAGTATACTGTCTGCCTTAAAACTTGGAATAAATTTATGAACGACTGACTACTTCCCTCATAGCTCCACCTGCTGTCCACTCTATCAGAAACCACCAGTCTTTTAAGCTGCTCTGGTTTGGATCATGCAAAAGATTGATGTTTGTGAATATTACATTGTGTTCTGTAGAGCTCCAGAGAAGATGAACCTCCCCGTAGGAAGACTCAGTACTCGTCTCAGACTGGCCGGATCATCCCTCCATCCTCTTGGGGAGCAAAGCGTCGTAACACTTCGACAGCACACAGACGCACAACTGCACACCAACCTCTGCCTAGCATCCTGGGAGGGCAAGAACTCAGGGTAACACATCTGGACACAAATGGACACACCTACACCTTTCTACTTGAATACATCTCTTGACTGCTTTCTGATTGCTACAGCTGAATATACCTTCAGCTGCCCTTCGACTGATACACCTGAAAACACTTTTACCTGCCATCTGACTGATACACCTGAAAACATCTTTACCTGCCATCTGACTGATACACCTGAAAACATCTTTACCTGCCATCTGACTGATACACCTGAAAACACCTTTACCTGCCATCTGACTGATACACCTGAAAACATCTTTACCTGCCATCTGACTGGTACACCTGAAAACACCTTTACCTGCCATCTGACTGGTACACCTGAAAACATCTTTACCTGCTTTTCTGACTGATACACCTGAAAACACCTTTACCTGACTGATACACCTGAAAACACCTTTACCTGCCATCTGACTGATACACCTGAAAACATCTTTACCTGCCATCTGACTGATACACCTGAAAACATCTTTACCTGCTGTCTAATTAATACCCATGAAAACACCTTTACCTGCCTTCTCACTATTATACCTGATAACGCTTTTAACTGCTTTCTTACTGATACACCTGAACACATCTTTACCAGCCCTCTGACTGATACTCCTGAACACAGCCTAACCTGCCTTCTGACTGATACACCTGAACACAGCCCAACCTGCTGCCTGACTGATACATCTGAACACAACTGCCATCTGACTAATACACCTGAACACACCTTTACCAAACCTCTAATTGATACACCTGAGCATACCTTTACCTGCCTTCTGAATGATACATCTGAGCACATCTTTACTTGAACAGGTAACATCGTCCCCTTCTGATTGATATTCTCAAATTCACCTTTACCTACCATCTGTCACTTCTACCTGAACACCTTTTTACCTGCCCTTTGATTGGTACTCCTGAACACTCCTATACTACCTGACTGCTACCCCTGAAGACACCTATACTTGCCCTCTGATGGATACATCTGAACCCGACCTGTTTCTCTCATTTTTGTCAGAGTTTCTTCCACCCCTCAATTCTCAGGTCTTGACTGCAGTTTAAGAAAATGTCAAGGAGCTGAGAATAGACTACATTAAAGCTTTTTATCTGCTGTTCACTCACCCTTTTACTTTAATCTCTCTTTTTCCCCTCCACTACAGACAAAAGCACAAATTGTCAGGTTTAAGAGGAAACTGAGAGGGGAAGTTGTAGAGTAGAGTTAATGACCCTCATCCCAAAGCTCCTTCACAAACTACATCACAATTTCACTGTGGCAATTTTTTTCACATGAATATTTCTTTTGATTTGCCACACAGCACATGTAAGCATTAACTAAACTGTTACTTAAAAAGTACATTTCTATTACTCTCACTAACATGACAAAGCTGAAGAAAAGATGCATGTTTGTGGTCAAATGTCAGCAGCTGCATTTCATATTATGTTACCTACATATATCCCATGCTTTTCAATGATGGGTTCTCTCAGTATTACAATAATCAATTTAGAAAGTGAAAAACTGATCACCTCTCAATTCCCAAACAAAATTTGTAATACCATTTTTTATACTATTCTACATACACATAATACAGTTGCTACACTGTGGTGCATCAAATTGAAAGTGGTGATTTAACTGCATAGATGTTCAGATTTTAGAATTACGAATCACTGACTACAATTATTTTAAATAATCTTAAGAAATAATTTACTTTTTTCTATTAATTTCACATATTTCACAAATAAAATTCTCAGGCTTTTCAAATATAAAAGTGTATTATGATTCTGATGTTACGGAAATATAAATAAATACTGTCAGCATGTTCTCAGTAAAGCCTCTGAAGTTGATGCTTTATAAAGGTCTTTCAGTGCTTATTAAAATGATCAGTTTGATCTTTAGTCTCATGTTCAGATTCTCTTATTGATTTTGCACAGTAAACAAATCTGGCAGCTCAAAGTTCTTCACATCAACCAAACAGCTTATCACTGCAAACAAGTAGAAATAAATCAGCCCTAAAGTGTAAATTAATACAGAAAACTGTATGATCTAAAGACAGACCTAGCACACACTGGTGTAATCAGTATATTAGGTCTGAGAACTAAAAATACCAGTGTTCACTACATTAGGTCTACATACTAAAAATACATCAAATATATAATATAGTTTAGATCTAAATTCTAAAAATATACAAAGTTGTTCAATAGGTCTAAATACAAAAATACTGAAATTTCTTCAAAAATCTCTTCAGCAGTTTAGGTCTAAATATTAAAAATACAGGCCCCTGCCTTATGTGTCTGTTTTTATCCTCCTCATGTTAGTTCTATGTCATGTCTCTACTTCCCTGTGATGACCATTTGTTTGGATCAGACAGCTGCCTCCTCTGATCACCATTCAAAAAATTACAGGATATTACAATTCTGTTCAACAGTGTAGGTCTAAATACTAAAAATACAGAAATCTGGTTAGTAGATTAAGTCTAAATCCTGAAATGACAGATATCTATAGATAGATAGATAGATAGATAGATACTTTATTAATCCCTTGCGGGAAATTCAATATAGAATAGGTTGAGTCAACATGCTAAAAATACAGTAATCAGTTCAATAGTTTAAGTCTACAAAAATTCAGTCAATTGTCAAGTAGTTTAGGATACAGAAATTTGTTCAATTCAGGTTTACATACTACAAATTCAGACATCTTTTCAGTAAATTAGATTTAAACACTAAAAAATACTACAAATACAGGAATGTCTTTGCATGTTCGGTCTACAAATCCTTGGCGAGAAGCCTTGTTAAACACATTGGGCCTGATTTACCAGCTATTCTACCAGGAATTTATTCTAAAAACGCACTTACACTGTTTTTATGAAGAATATGACATTCACCAATGTTTTCTTATTTGGAATCAACACCCACTCAACCACACACTTGTGCCTTTGAGCACTGACATGTTTGTGCAGAAACAGTTGGTTAATAAGTTTTCTTCAGTTCTATAGTTGTATAATATTATAGGATATACATGACAGTTATATTTAAGAACAAATATTTAAAAAAACTTTATATTAATAAAGTTTTACAAACACACATACTGGTAAATGAGGCCCAATATTATTTTGAGTTTCCTAAAACTGAGAGTTGAATGTAATTTCAGTTTCAATTTAAACATCAGTAGGCATAAACATACAGTTTTATTTATGTTTTTTTTTTCAATTACATTGGAAGGTAACAGTCATAACAATTGACAATTGAGCTCAGTTGGGTATTATCAGATTGAACTTGAGATATGATGCTGTAAGATAAGATGTTAAATTAAGAATAGATTTGTTCTGTAATACAAATTTGTGGAAAAATCTTATTTTAATTTAAGAGTGGAGATTAAGAAGATAAGGAGTTTCAGTAACAGTCGCTGCATGCTAAATTGTAGCTGTTTCTGATTTTTTTTTATCTGTATTGGTACAAGAATATGTATAATGAAGAAAACATAGACAGTATATTTAGCAATACCTGACATTTGAACAAAAGAGAAACAATCAAATTATATGAGTATTAAAGCAGTTCTCTTGGAGAAATTTTGGAGAGCTGTTCATTTTGAAGGAGAGTCAGTCCTGTGACAGTTGAGGGCTGTGAGAATGAATAGCTCCCAGAGTTTCAGAAGATTCAGCACTACTTCCTCCCTGTCTGTCTGTCTGCTTTTATGTGTTATCTCTTTCTTTCTGTATGTTTTGATCTGTCTGCTGAAAGCCTTTTTCTATCACCAGTAATATCCTCTGTGGTTTGAGCTCTCATTGGGGAATTGACTCTCTTTTTCTTTTCTCTCCATTTGTTTCTGAGAATGAAAGCAGTGAGAGGTGACATCTTTTCTTTATGGTTTTCCAAAATGATGTCTTTCTTCACCAAAATGGAGAACTGAAAAAGTTTTGTCCACTTAGACATTTTTGTATAAAGGCCCTCAGTCCAAAAGTTCAGCAGATGTTACACTGTGTTTTAGGTACTTTTTAAGGTACAAATGACTAATTATTTGTCTAAACGTGCAGATATTTAGAGAGTAAAGTAGTTATACACTGTACACTATGCACTGTATATGTAACTGTACATCACTTACACTGTACACTATACACTGTATCTGTAACTGTACATCACTTACACTGTACACTATACACTGTATCTGTAACTGTACATCACTTACACTGTACACTATGCACTGTATATGTAACTGTACACGTTACACTGTACACTATGCACTGTATATGTAACTGTACACCAGTTACACTATTGTATCTGTAACTGTACAACACTAACTGTACACTATGCACTGTATATGTAACTGTACATCACTTACACTGTACACTATGCACTGTATATGTAACTGTACACGTTACACTATACACTGTATCTGCACATACTGTACATAAATTCATTATTTTTTTATATTTTAAGCATTAAAAGGTTTTCTGCAGAGCTGTATTTATACTGTACTCAGATTTTATGCTCATATAATGAATAAATATTTTCCAATAAAATGCTCAGATAAATAAAAGTTCTCCAAAATAATACTACATAAATGAAAGTTCTCCAATAGAAATTTTCTAGAATCATACTTCCCTCTAAAATTAAAATCTACAACAATCACAACCCTATAATTAATAAAATCTTCTGAAAATATAGCCCAAGTAGAGGATTGATGAGAAAAGGTTTCCTGGGACACTCCAGCTGTAAGAAATGAACAGTCTGAAAGCTTTCCAAGGGAGCACACTGCCATATTCAGGCCTTACTATTCTATTCAGGATCAATAGTCACTAAAGAACAGAGCTGGAGGTCTCAGTATTCCTTCCAGGCCCACAAGAGTGGTCAAAAGAATGGGATTAAAAACAATGTATCTCTATCTCTCCTTCTGTTGGTATGAATTATATTTGATAACTGCAGTCAATCAAAGCAGTGTTCAATATTAATGAGAATAATAACATGATCAGCTCTCTTATTCTCATTCTCTCTTTCTCTCCCTCTATTTCTCAGGTGTTAGAGCTGCTGTGTCAGATTCTTCAGACAGATTCGTTATCTCTGGTCCAGCAGTGGCTGCTGCTGGCTGGAGACAGAGGTGAGAACTGAGAACTACAACTTTCAATCTACTCAAAGAATCCCAGCTCACTTCATAGTATTCAATTATAGACTGTAGCTCATCTGTTGATGCCCAGTTTGATTTAGCCTTCTTCTAGAACTACATCAATGATTAGTTTCTGACAACAGAGCAGCTCTAGGACAAATAATTGTTGGACCAATTCAGTAGACAGTGTCAGTCTGGATCTGATGATATATAAATTATATTAATTTTTAATGACAGTTTTTGTGTTCCAATAATGGTTACGAAGCTGTGAAGTTGTTCAGGAAGTTGTTCACGTATTACAGTTTTTCATATAAAACTAAGTTAGTTTAATATATCGCTCATTTAAAAAATGAATAGGAATGCCCATGCAACATTCAATCAAAAAATTAGAATATCATCATAAAATTAATTTATGTTAGTAATTCAATTCAAAAAGTGAAACTCATATATAGTATATAAAGAAAGACATAAGAAGTGCTGTTTACAAGCTTACATGGCTTCTGGCAAACTGTAAACAGCACTTCTTATGTCTTTCTTTCAACAATAGTTTTCTTCTTGCCACTCTCATAAAGGCCAGATTTGTGGAGTGCAGACTTATAGTTGTCCTGTGTACAGATTCTCACACCTGAGCTGTGGATTTCTGCAGCTCCTCCAGAGTGACCATGTGCCTCTTGGCTGCGTCTCTGACCAGTGCTCTCCTTGCTCAATCTGTCAGTTTAGGTGGACGGCCATGTCTTGGTAGGTTTGCAGTTCAATTCAATAGTGTTCTCTAACAAACCACTGAGACCTTCACAGAACAGGTGTATTTATACTGAGACTAAATTACACACAGCTGGACTCTTATTAACTAATTAAGTGACTTCTGAAGGTAATTGATTGCACTGGATTTTGTTTAGAGGTATCAGAGTACAGGGGTTGAATTCTTATTGACTTCACACTTTTAAGATTTTTATATTTGATTAAAATTTTTAAAACCATGTATCATTTTCATTCCACTTCACAATTATGTGGTATGTTGTGTTGGTCTATCATTTAAAATCTCAATAAAATACATTTATATTTGTGGTTGTAAGGTGACAAAATGTGAAAAAGTTCAAGGGGTATGAATACTTTCTGGACCCACTGTATATATATATATACATGTGTACATATATCATGTATATATACATATATACATGTATCATATATATATATATATATATATATATATATATATATGTGTGTGTGTGTGTGTGTGTGTGTGTGTGTGTGTGTGTGTGTGTGTGTGTGTGTTCATTACAGACAGAATGATCTATTTCAAGTGTTTATTTATTTTAATGTTGATGATTATGACCTACAGCCAATGAAAACCCAAAAGTCTATATCTTATAATATTAAAAATTTTATACAATTTTATAAATGTTGGCCTACTGATAAGTATGTACAGAATATGTACAGTTTCACATGCTTGGTCCCCTAAAATAAGTCATAAGAGGAAGGAAATTCCTGTCTGGTGAAAAGGTGAAGACAGTGATGCATTTCTGGCTCACAGCTCAGACAAAATTATTTTTAATTAGTGAATATGAAATCTTGATGATGATTATGTGGAAATATGATATATTTGTCTATGTAATATGTAAAGCCAAAGTGTGGATCATTTTTGACTCACCCTCATACATCAATAGGCCAAAACATTATGACACATATAATATATAATATGATGTGATGATATGCTTAATGTGTCCTCCTTAAGCCTCCAAAACAGCTCTGACCTATAAAAGCATGGACTGTACAAGATCTCTGAAAATGTCCTCTGGCACCAAGAAATTAGCAGATACTATAAGTCATATACGTCATGAAGTGGAGCTACCAAGGATCACACTTTCCAAGACATCTTGATCAGATCTGGGGGGTTTGTAGGCCACTGTCTGTAGGTACTGACCACTGCTATTCAAGAGCAACCTGCAAGCCTTGCAGAGATGCTCCAATTCATTGTTCTTACCATAACAAAACTCTGAGTCAAACCAAGAACCAAACTCTTATCAAAGTGTCTTTGGTCATAATGTATGATAATTTCTCACACTTTCATCACATTAAATATGAAAACCTCTTACTGTCTAATCTATCCCACCACTATCTGTTCACACACAGCTTTGTTATGAGATAATCAACGTTCACTTAATCTGGGAGTGGACGTAATGTTTGGGCTCACTTTCTGTGTATGTACTGTATTTTTGTGTTATTAGAGAAGGAGTTGGTTCTGGGCTTACTTCAGCAGGCCATGGTTGATTCACCCAACCCTAACCAACAGCAGATCCTCTTCACAGCTCAGTCCGATCAAAGAATCCTGAATCCTCCTACAGCAACATCCCGGCGTAAACGCAGAATCAAGAGGTGAGATTTCCCTACCTGTGTCTGTACATTTATACATACATCAAATTTGCTTCTCATTAGAGCTGTTTATAGTGTATATCCTTTTACTGGCTACTGTATTAGAAACCCATACATAGTAAGTGCACTCTCTGGCCACATGGAAACATGAGCCTTGCATTTCCACTCTCTGGCCACTTCATGAGCTCTACCTACATTATAGCTCAATGATATTGGTATTCAATTACAAACTGTACCTCAACTGGTACTGTACGGTTAATCAGCTCCTTCTACCCCATCCATCACTGCTCAGTTTCTGGCCACAGAAACGCTGATGTCAATACGTTATTTGGGTGTTGGACCATTCTCAGCACAGTAGTGACAGTGACATGGTAGTATGATAATAGTATGTGTGTACACACATACTATTATCATACTACCATGTCACTGTCACTACTGTGCTGAGAATGGTCCAACGTGTGTGTGTGTGTGTGTGTGTGTGTGTGTGTGGTGCGGATACAAGTATATCAGACGCAGTGGTGTTTTACACATGAATATGACTGCTGGACCAGACCAGCTCTGTGGTCAGGTAGTTACCACTGATGAAAGGCTAGAAGATGGCCAACAGGGCTTTAACTGGCTACAGTCTTTAACTGAACACCAGTTAGATGGAGCTGCAATAGAAGGGTTTCTGATTAAGTGGTCAGAAGGTTATATATCATATTATATTCATATCATATATTAATTTATCAATGCACACCCATATAATGAGGTCTTTCACAGTGAATATGACACAATGATATGAATTCTTATATGAATTCTGTTTCATTTTGTAATTCATTCATTGTCTTATTTGAGTAATAATATACATTCATATGAAACATAAACAGACATACACCATTTCAAATGTCAAATACATTTGAAATGTGATTAATAAAATGATAAATTAGTGTTTACATGAATTTAAATAACTGCATTGTAGTGATTTTCTCAGTAGTTACATTTTCAGAAGTGTACTGCTGTCTAGCCACTTTGCTACAAGACTTTATACAGGATTATTTTATAGAGAGCAGTATGTAATAAAGACTCATTTTATTTAATGTTAGTATAAAGAGGCAATGATCATTCAAGCCTAATGACACTATTTCTGTTTTCTTAGTGTGTCTTCGGCTCAAGAAGTACTGGAAGAGGAACCAGGTAATAACTTTCTATTTTTCAGTTGATGGGGTGTATGCACCTTATTGACAAATATAATGCTTTAATGATTAAACAGATTTTTTATTTTTTTATTCAGGACATAAAAGCTTGGAAGAAAATGCATTTGACTTTAATCTTTTTTTTTTTCATGATAAATCAACAATGATGATCACTTACTATTACTTAGTTACTACCCACCCAGATAACAGATCTGAATGAATGGATATTCCAAAACTCTTGCCCAGTGCTGTTATCATTCTTTCAAATATTTCTTGCAATCGTGTGCTGCTTGTATCCTAAATTCACCGAACACTGTTCAAACTGAGCTGAATTTACAAGTGCAGTAGTGAGTGAAAGCTTATAGTTATACTTTTTTATATGTTTATTTTTTATCAGACTGGAAAATTCATGTTTACTGGACTCCAGCTGGCAACACATGATCAGAGTTTCTTTTAAAATCCAGGACAGGCTGATACCAAAGCTGCATTTTTTAAATCCTGTTTTGCAAAGAAAGACTACAAACCCCCATGTTCCCTTCAGGGAGCTCACCACTAAAAAGTCCACAAAACCTTTTGAAATAACCAAGCTTCAGAAAGGCCATCTTCAAAAGAATCAGCGAACAGCATGTCTTCTGTGAAGTGAAGAACATGAAGTTTCTTCACTTGCTTGGCTGTGACACTACCCCTGAAAGCTTTCTGAAAGAGTTCAATAAACTTTGAGTCCTGATCTAGACCCTGACTTATAGTTCAAGAAATGTTTAGAAGATAACCTGACAGATAAACACAGAAATGCACTTTTTAAATGGTTTGACTCAATGTCAGTGTGTGCAGCAATGGTGTTCAACTGACTGACTTTTATTCAGTTTTGCTTGGAGATGGTTGTAAATTTGATTAATTGTGAAATATTTCAAGAGAGAGAATTATTTCAGTACCTGCTGAAGATGCTGCTATATTTGTTTTGCAGAACGAATTGGAGAGGCTGAAGTTCTGCAGATTCATGCAGATGAAGGTCACACCATCAGTGAACATTCAGCACTTCAGCGCGAACACAGCCGCTGAGCAGCAAGATAGACAGTCTCTTTCTCACACACACACACACACACACACACACACACACACACACACACACACACACACACACACACACACACACACACACACACACTTTACTTTAAAAATATATTGCAGATCTTTTCACCAACCCAGCTTATCCTGCTCATCATCCATGATATCCATGCCACTGATTACTGCAGGACTTAATTCCTAGTTTCTCTCTAGATAAGTAAATACTCATTCAGTCCTCATCAGGCTCTCCTTGGATATTGTGTTACTTTAATTTGTTCAATACCCCATGTAGTTATTACTGTTAACTAAGTACAATCAGTATGAGAATAGTTTTACCTAAGCAGATGGGGTGTTATATTTTCACAGCAGGACATATGTAACATTTATTAATGATTCACATAAGATCTCAGTATTACAGAGATGAAAGTGGCTACTTTATTCCCTCATTGCTACACAATTAAATATTGTGCCACATAAAAAATTAATTTGTTTATTTGTATTCATATTGTAATTCAAAAATGTATTATTATTATTATTATTATTATTATTATTATTATTATTATTTTATTTTATTATTTCTACAGTTTGTGGAAAGTTTGGGATTAATACAGTATAGCCCAGGATTTTTCAAAGGGTTTCATCTTTAAACAGAATATAGGCCACTTTCATTGATGTTCTCCTTTTTTATCCTATATGAGCTATGTAATGGGCTTTACACATACACAAATATCAATAATACATTATGAGTAATACCACCATAGTTGCAGAAATAAAATGCATCAGTTCTTACTGTAAGATAATAGCAGATAAAATTACCCACATCACCTAAAATACAACAGTAATAACGACACTACATCTTCTTCGCATGTGAAAACAGTTTTATCAAGCATTGTAAGATATCACAATGTCAGCAGCAAATTATATTTACACTTATGTCTACATGGCAACACAAATAAATGCAATATTGTTCATTTGAGGGCTGACATTGTGGAGACACTTGTATACAAATATATAAACACATATACACACAGAGTCGAGTGACTTTTTTAATAGTTATGATATGCATTTATAATAAACAGAGTAGATTACATTCAGCATCTACATTATTATCAGTTATATGCCATTTGAATAGATTATATCTTTTATAATGGCTGCCATGTGGCATTTTGTTGTTAATGCCATTGCATGTCAAATAAAGTGTATCAAATATTTAATTACTGATGCTTCAGGATCTGTACTGTCCTCAGTATTGCTAATGAGTAAATACTAATATGTTATGTTCCATTTTAAAGCATTAGTGAGTAATAAACTTTACCTTCTACTAATGTATGTCAGTGAGTAAAGCACTTTAACTGCTGTTATAAAACAGAGATGATGGGTTGACACCTGATTGCCTTGCAGGTGTCTATTAATTCTGTATAATGGGACACTTGAAATACACAGTCATATCAGACAGAATCTAATGACAACCTACCTAATAATATGAATAATGCCCTTGGCTCAGATGAGACTAGTGAGATTTTGCTGAAGGTGCTATGGAGCCTTAAGCAAGGGGTTCGACTTAGATTTTAATACATTACTTTATCTCAAACTCTTGACTTTTTCATGTGGAGGTAAGACTGCTGCTGCTGCTGCTTATTCTTTATCCTCTTCCTTTTTATTCACCGTCACCTCACGTGATACTACATCAGAAATAAGGCTTTTTTTGTTATTATTTTATTGTTTAAAACTAATTTGGAAAATATGCATATTAACATTTTTTTTCCCTTTCTCTTAACTCTCTTGTTGTAGTAGTTATTGCTTTTTGTGTGTTTTCTGTTCTGTCATCTACACTCTGTATATCCCTCTGATTAGAGGACATTGTTAAATGGATTCATGAAGTTGATAATATATATGTGTATATATGGATGTATATACATATGTATATATATATATATATATAGGTCCCCTACAGAGGGGGGGGGGTGGCGGGCAAATAATAAAAGAAAAAGAAAAAAAAAAAAGAAATAAGGCTGAGACTAGGATCAATGGGGTACTCTCATCAATGTGGAGAGTCCACATAGTTTGTGATCAAGAACAAGCACTTCTTCTTTAAGTGGACTGGGATTAAACTGCCATAAAGGCTAGCAGCAAAACAGATCTTTAAAAAATAAAAAAATAAAATCTTTTTTTTTTTTCATTTTCAGCTATCATGCAACAAAAAAGTCTTCCAAGTCATCAGTTTACATCCCAGAATCATTTGTGTTAGATTGCTAGCATTTGGTGCATTCACTGATTCAATAAATGCAAAAAAAAAAACATGAATTAATACAGCAAATGAAGAAAAGACTGTGATTAAATTCTGTTTTGCAGTCAAATAGAGCAACTAATATGCTTCTGTTATGACCCACTGTTACCTGGCTTTACCAAAAGAGCATGAAATGCTTTTATATACATACACATTATACAGCGCCTTTCTAGACACCCAAGGACGCTTTACAATCAACACACTCCATTTACACACACCGGTGAGAAGCGGCAGCCAATCGCGCACAGCGTACTCTCAACCGGAAGCGACAGTCCACCTGGAGGACTGCATCGAGCACTAGGGGGAATCACCCAGGACAGAGTGCCAACCATATCTGGGCATACACACATACATATATACATACATACATACATTCATACACACCAGGGCAATTTTAGAGTATCCAATCCACCTGACCTCCATGTTTTTGGACTGTGGGAGGAAACCGGAGGGGAGAACATGGAAACTCCGCTCAGATGCAGACTCGAACCCAAGACCTCAGCGCTGAGAGGTGAACGTGCTAACCACTAAGCCACCGTGCCGCCCATATATGTATAATGACAGTAAACATGGACCTGTTCTGTCTGTGCTATAAATTAAATAATCTAAGCATATTTACCGTAGTCATTTTGTTTATCTGAAGGCCTGAACATAATGTACTCGGACCCTAATAAATTCATCTGAACATATGTTTAACAGATGGCTGATTGCAAACCAAACACAGAAAATGCCATTTTTTCCTGGTGATAGGAGCTTACTCAACCATTCACAGCTGTCTCTGGTGTTTGCATGGAAAGCAAGATGGCTCATAATTATCAAAGCATAGCATTTTCCCTTTATCAACTTATTTCTGTAGTAATTCTATGTCAGATTTTGGCAGTGGTGGAGAAATGTCAGAGGTTATCATTTCTGTTTCATTTGGATGCCTTTTCTTACTTCAGACACATGTCTAGACTCTGCATTGGGTCTAAAGGCTCCCTGTAGTTTGCCTTCTGCTTCGTTAAATGTGAGGTTGGCATCTCCAACAGCAAATCACATTGGGTTACTGACATCTAAAAATATCAACCAAAGTGCTCATTATAAAGTTTCAGCTCTTGAAAGAGGATGAAACCCTTCAGGTTCATTTTGTTCTTCCAAAATTGGACCTAATATCAGCATTGCATTATGCAGCGAAGAGTAAAACCCAAAAGACAATTTCACAGTTTTTTTCTGCAAAAACTCTTTGGATCAGGATGGAACTTTGGATCAGGATGGAACTTTCTGAAAAACTTTGTGTTTTAATAGTTTTGATGCAACCTCTGAATAGTTTACACTGTAGTGTAATTGATTTGCTGTAAAATTACAGTGAGCACACATGTGCCCGAAGCAATGGACAGCTCTATCCGTGGCACCAGGGGAACAGTTAGGGGTTAGGTGCATTACTTAAACTGACAACCTTCTGTTTGCTCGGCTGGACCGTTAACTGCAAGTCCAATACACATCCCCCATGACTGAAAAGTCATCAAGTTTCAAGTTGAAAAAAGATTTTTATCATTTTAGTGTAATAGTTTTCTAAACATTGTAGTTACACAAATATTAAACTACACACCTTATTGATTTAGATCTAAAAATCATTTTAGCATAAAGAAGGTTTAATAAACAAACTCACAGTCTGATATTCAACCTGAAGTGCTAGATGTCTGAGCATCACCTCTGTTGTATGGAGTTGTGGGAGTGTTCTGAGCTGAAATGGTGATAACCAGTCATTAAGCATCTCCTGCAAACTGATATCTTTTCAATTCTGTTAGACACTCTTGTTTACCTGGAAAAACGCCTATGACCCATACTCACTGTTTCCATAGCATTAGCACCTATGGAGTTCAGTTGCTATGTGAGTTAGTACAGTATGCATGCTGGCCTTCATATATCACATGGATAATTATATTGCTATATTTTATTACTAGTAGTTATACTAAATATTAGTAATCTACTCTGGTACCACAAACCTACAGTAGCAGTAAAAGTTTTAGACTCATAGAATTAGAAACATTTTTATTTAAAAGCTAATCATTGCTGTAGATTTTTTTTACATAATTTCAAAATACACGCTGACATTTATGTTTTAAATGTCATCATTAATGGACACATAAATAAACCAAATTGATTTAGATCCTAAGATTAGTTCATACTTAAAGTAAACGACACTAATGTCAGCAGTGGTTGGAAACAGGATGTAGGTGCTTGCAGGTGTAGTTTAATACAAACAAAGCATAAACTGAGGCTTAAAACACACATACAGTGACATCACAAAACTCTCTACCCATGAAAGTGACGGTGAAGATAATGAGACCAGATAAATAACACAGGGGAAACACAGGAAATGCAGGGTAATCAAGGGACAGGTGTAAACAGGACTGAGAAACATGAATACAACAGGTGTGGCTTGAGTGGGGAACAAGGAGACAAAAACATAAACATAAGCACACGGGAGACAGGAAAACATGGATACACAATCAGAGACAAAACAAGGAGTTAAACAGAAGCATGAACAAGGACATGAAGAAATATGAGCAGTGACTTGAATCTTGAACTCCCTTCTCCTGTAAAATGGCTATATTGAGATTTGAAGTTTGGTTACAAGAGTGACATTGTACTTAAATTCTTGCCCTTTTTAACAATTCATGTATAAAGTGTCACAGAGGCCTGGATCCAAGTGCAAGTATTTATTAGTTTAAAATATAGAGTGAATAGTCAAACGAGCGGAACTACAAGGAACAAAAGTAGAAAAAACAAGCATACAAATCCAAAGGGTAAATCCAAAATCCAATCTCAAAGTCCAAAAACCACAGAATAGACAATTGTAGATAAGATAGATAGATAGATAGATAGATAGATAGATAGATAGATAGATAGATAGTAAATAAGTAAGTAAGTACTTTATTGATTGATTTAAGAGGTTCCTTCAGGGAAATTAAGTAGATAGCGACCTCTGCTGTCTAGGAGAACTTTCATGCTGAGATGTTACTGTACATCACGTCCTGATATTTTGCTTTTGTATTTGCTTTTATAATTCAGAATTCATTGTTCCTTCAATGATGGCAAGCCAGCCTGTCCCAGTTGCAGCAAAACAGACCCAAACCATGATACTACCACCACCATGTTTCACAGATGGGATGAGGATTTTATGCTGGATTGCAATTTCTTTTTTTTTCTTTTCTCTAAACATAAAGATTAAACCAAATTTAAACCAAAAATATCTGTTTTGGTCTCATCCATCCACAAAACATTGTTCTAATGTCCTTCTGTCTTCTAATCTTCAGCAAACTGCAGATGGGCAGCACTGTTCTTTTTGGAGGTTCAAATACTTTTGTCGCTTACAGAACTGTAACTTTTTTTACAGTAGTCCAAACATTATTTTTCACATTTTTGAGTGATTTTTCGGTGTTGTGTGTGTGTTAATGATGTTCAGCCATGTTGTAAAACATCCAAGTTATAAAGTGGCCTAATGATAGCATCTGTAGTGTGAATAGAAGCTCAATGTGTCTGTAAAGTGTTTCAATAACCACATAATATCTGTAACATGGACACTAAAGCATACCAAAGACCAGGTTTGCAGTGTACTAATTCTGAACGTCTAGACCAGAAACATCACGTGACAACCACTGCATTTAATTTCTTATTCATAATCAAAAAAGCATTCACTTCAAAGTAACTATGACTCTATCTCTTTCTCTCACTCCACTCAGAAACTCCTTTTGAGCTCAGCTGGAGGTCTGCTGTCCCACTGTTTTGTCAAGCACTGTCAATTTTACTGCTTCAGGGCATAGCAATTATAACTTTTCTCATACATAGCATACTACATTTAAATCAGGTATATAACACTGCTGTTGTGATAACATTTTACATGCTGGCAACAGCTTGGTCTGCTATGCTTTCAGTTTCATTTGGTTGATTTTTTTTATTATTATTTTACAGTTAAATGAAAAAATTTAGAAACTCTATGAAAAGTGCACTATTTTCACTGGCTATATAGTGGTGCTAAGTCCTAAAAGTAGATAATTTTTTTTTTTTAAATAGTGTTATAAAATAGGGTTAATCATTATTTAGTAGAATGACTTGTGTGATTAGGGTCGTTGTCTTGCTCCATGATCCATGCTCACTTGAGATTCAGCTCATGGACAGATGTCCTGACATTTTCCTTTAGTATTTGCTGATATAATTCAGAATTGCATTCATGATGGTAAGTCGTCCTGGCCCAAATTCAGCAAAATGGGTCCAAACCATGATACTACCAACATCATGTTTCACAGATGGAATGAGGTTTTTATGATCAAATACAGTATTTTTTTATTTTCTCCGAGCATAATGCTTCCCATTTAAACAAAAAAAGATCTATTTTGGTCTCATCCATTCACAAAATATTGTTCTAATGTCCCTCTGGCTTATAAATGTGATCTTTAGCAAGCTTCAGATGGTCAGCAGTGTTCTTTTTAGAGAGCAGCGGGTTTCTCCTAAAGGTTAACATACTTTTGGCATGCATAGACATGTAATATTGGATCATTTTTAATGAATAAGATAAGATAATCCTTTATTAGTCCCACAGTGGAGAAATTCAAAATGACTCAGTCTAATATTTTTTGCTTCATTTGTTTGATGTTGGTTCTTTTTATCTATTTTAGGACTTGTGTGACAATCTGATGAAGTCTATGCAGAAATTTTAAAAGCAATTTTAAAGATAATTTTAAAAGATTCACAAACTTTCAAGCATGATTGTTGAAATAGTCATTCACTGCAGCCACACTAACTAAAAAACCTCTACGTCAGTTCAATATCAGCATCTCAATCTCTCTCTCTCTCTCTCTCTCTCTCTCTCTGTGTGTGTGCGTGTGTGTGTGTGTGTGTGTGTGTGTGTGTGTGTCAGCAGGTGAAGTTCAGTTTTCGCGTCACTCGCCCTTACACAAGGACACCTGTTCACTTACTGATAAGAAAAAAGCTTCACTGTTTTAACTGTGTATGTGTATTACTGTGTATGATGGGCAGTACAGACATTTCACTTGTTCAGCAGCTCCATGACCTCTGCTGCATATACTCTGCCCATTACATTAAATGAAAAAATAAATCAGCCCCTGAAACCTTGTCAATATATCAAATACCCATCCTTTCATCCATCCATTATCTTCCACTTAATCCTGGTCAGGGTCACGGTGAGTCCTCTTCCCCTTCACCGGGTGGAGGGCTATATAAAATATCTTAAATGTAATATGATTTGTAGATATTCTGGCAGTGGTCCTGGGCAAAGGGCATCGTCGATTGCTTTGCAAGGTTCAAAGAAACTAGCATGAGCCCAAGTGTTATTTCTTTGCACATTTTGTACACAAAACTAAGCCAAATGTCTATATTTAAACATTTACTTATTTTTAGAATCTTTTTCCAATTTACTTTGAGCTTTCTGGCTCCAAGTCTTTATGGCTTGCAGCTGCATGGTCAGCATCCTCTCCTTCAAAGGAGAACCTAAAAGCAACCTTTTATCCACCCAGTGATCCTCCCTTGCTGAACCTCTGGTGCCTGTGAGGTGTCTTAAGAAAAGAATGCCCACAACACTTCTCTACCACCACTACAGTCCCCTCCCCTTATTGATGCTGATATACGTTTGATAAAAGTTAGAATTCTGCTCTAAGCAAGTGTTGCAGATCTGCACTCTAGAAAAGCAGACAATTTTTTAAGGCAGCTGATCCAGATCTGCTCTGCAGCAGAGCACCAGCAGGCAGCACCAGCCCAATATCCAAAGCAACATTTGGCACTACTAATGCTAGCACAGGGCCACACTCTGGAGAAGCAGGTGGTGTGAATGAGTCAGTGGGTGTCAGTCTGCACTCTGGAGTGGCAGGCAATGCTGTTGACACTGTTGTGGGGCCACACTCTGGAGTGGCAAGCAGCCCTGATGAGGCAGGCGTCACCAGCATCAGCATGGAATTACATTGCCAAACCTTTGTCAAGCACTAAAGTCAGTAATCCAGATCTTTTTTGAAAGAATTAGATGTTGTGTGCTCCAGACCAAAGATGAAAAGGATCATCCTGACTGTTATCACCACCACGTCCAAAAGCCAGGGTCTGTCATTTACACTCCAAAAAGTTCAATGAGAACATGTTCTACCATCTAGATGACAACTTTTCCAAAAACATCCATGCAGTTTTCAAAAACACAATGCCAAACCACATGCTGCACACATAGCAAAGGCAAGGCTGTGGAGGAAGAAGGTACAGGTACTGGAATGGCCTACTCCTGTGGTTGGAGTAGTTTCTCAATAGAAAATAGAAAAAAATGGATCTTTCTATGGAAAAATACCACATACATTCAGTCATCTGCTTATGTATGCACCCAAAGTCATCAGAGATGTCAGAAAAGCAGTAGGAGTTATTCCTGTATCCTTTTTGACTGATTAGACTGAGAGGATCTGGGGAGACCCGGAGGGCAGCTGAAATTTGGAGTGTCCACATCCAGGGATATATTGCATCTGTAAATAATATGATGTCACACCATGAAATCAGTCCCAGAACACATCATCTCAGTATTTGACCTGCCTATCACTTTAATGGGGCCTGGGCTAACACAAACAAGAAAAAGCCAAAGAAAGTCCAGTGAACATCCAGGAGAAACTGAAAAGAAATGATGGAGAAAACCTATAGAAATAAAAAATTAAAAATAAAAAATTAATTAAAAAAATAGTTTGTAATAAAGTTTGCAGTGTTTTGTAGTTCAAGAACTCACACACATAGCAGGATGTGCACTATAACCCACATAGCAGGGTCAGTGTAACTGTGTGTGTGTGTGTGTGTGTGTGTGTGTGTGTGTGTGTGTGTGTGTGTGTGTGTGTGTGTGTGTGTGTGTGTGAGTGTGTGTGTGTGTGTGTGTGAGTGTGTGTGATGAAGGCCATGGCAGTGTGTGGTGTGTGGAGAGAGGCTGAAGGCTCATAGTTTACATTCTTAGCACTTTTGCCAAGTTGCTGTACTTGCTTTATTCTATGTTCTATTGCAGTGAAATGATTACTGAAAAAATATATTGATTTTGGAATATTAAATAATCAAATATCTGTTCTAAATATCTAATATTTCTCATTCTTAAATTGGTGTAAGCTTATTATAAAATAATATAATGTATAACTTAAAATTTAAAGTAATTTTAAAAGTTTTTAAGTAATTTATATAAACAAAATTATCTGGCAGTACAGTGAGAAAATCACACTTAACAGGTTATATTTAGTCAAGTTATACATTTAATTACTTTAATGTACATTTTTATTCTTAATAAAATTACATAAAAATATGACACATGTTGAGCTAGTCATATAATAAGCATAAAACAGTCTCAAAATATGAAAGATTAGATATTCAGACTAGACATGCTAAGTTATAATTTTTGGCACTGAATAGCATTACAGTTTTTGTTTCTAGAGTTTCTAGACCTCTCATTAAAACTCCCTTGTAAAAAAGTATGATGTAAAGACAGAAACACAAGACAAGACCAGAAAGAGAAAATGATTGAGAACAATGAAAGAAAATACATTTTAAAATAATATTAAATGCTTGCAATAAAATGCAAAAAAATAAATGTCTACTTTATTGTTAAGCCTTATTTTTAAGGTCAACCTTGTAATTGAAAATGTCACAGAAATGAGATAAAAGGGTAATAAAATGATTCACTGAAGGAAAAGAAAGGATCTACTGCTGTCCTTCTCAATCATCCTTTTCTAAAGACTTCACCATGTCTCCCTCTCAGCGGGAATGGTCAGTCATGACCGGTGGGCATAGAATAGTCTTTCTAGTTTAAGATGTCATAAGGCCAGAAAATGTCTCTCTATTATCTCGAGCTGGCAAGGGCCACTTTTTTTCTGTAATAGTCACTCAGTTGGTCTGAATGGATCATTTCATCCAGACATAATTTGCAGTTTTTGGGGTCTTCTGCCCTAAGATGAGTTTATTTAAATCAGAGAAATATACAGTCAAAAATTTGGGCACCCAAGTCAAATTACACATATTATCTGCAGGAAGCAAACTTAACATAAACTATTTCAGTTCCAGACAATAATGTAATATTACTGTATCTAAAGTGTAAATGTGCATTAAAATGCATAGACATGTGTTTCCTGTAAATGTCTTATTTCAGTTTTCATCAAACATGTAAAGCCAGTGGTGTTCAAACATTTCCATATATTATGATTTTTGAAAGATTGCTGCTTAATAAATATTATTGTACCCATACTAAACTCTCATTAAGTCTTTTTTTACGTAAAGCAAGAATAATCATTGGTTGAGAAATACACTGAAATATATTGAATTGTTTATTGTGGTATTACAATTTAAAATAGAAACAAATAAATGATATAGAGTGAGGAAAGTAAGTATTTGAACACCCTGCGAATTTGCAAGTTCTCCCAATTAGAAATCATGGAGGGGTCTGAAATGTTCATCTTAGGTGCATGTCCACTGTGAATTAAGACCAAAAAGTTCTATTTTGGTCTCATAATCTAAGACATAATCTAAAAGAAAAAATCTGTAAATCACAATGTATGATTTTTTAATAATTTATTTGTGTGTTACTGCTGCAAATAAGTATTTGAACACCTGTGAAAATCAATGTTAATATTTGGTATAGTAGCCTTTACAGAGGTCAAATGTTTCTTGTAGTTTTTCACCAGGTTTGCACACACTGCAGCAGGGATTGTGGCCCATTCCTCCACACAGATCTTCTCCAGACCAGCCAGGTTTCTGGGCTGTCGCTGAGAAGCATGGAGTTTGAGCTCCCTCCAAAGATTTTCTATAGTGTTTAGGTCTGGAGTCTGACTAGAACCATGATATGCTTCTTACGGAGTCACTCCTTGGTTATCCTGGCTGTGCGCTTTGGGTCATTGTCATTTTGGAAGACCCAGCCACAACCCATCTTCAGTGCTCTGACTGAGGGAAGGAGCTTGTTCCCCAAAATCTCGCAATACATGGCCCCGGTCATCCTCTCCTTAATACAGTGCAGTCGTCCTGTCCCATGTGCAGAAAAACACCCCCAAAACATGATGCTTCCACCCCCATGCTTCACAGTAGGGATGGTGTTTTAGGGATGGTACTCATCATTCTTCATCCTCCAAACATGGCGAGTGGAATTAAGACCAAAAAGTTCTATTTTGGTCTCATCCGACCACAGCACTTTCTCCCATGACTCCTCTGGATCATCCAAATGGTCATGGGCAAACATAAGACGAGCCTGGACATGTGCTGATTTAAGCAGGGGAACCTTCTTGCCATGTATGACTTTAAACCATGACGTCTTAGTGAATTAGCCACAGTAACCTTGGAAACAGTGATGCCAGCTCTCTTCAGGTGATTGACCAGCTCCTCCCATGTAGTTCTGGGCTGATTCCTCACCTTTCTTAGAATCATTGATAAACCACGAGGTGAGATCTTGCATAGAGCCCCAGTCAGAGGGAGACTGACAGTCATGTTTAGCTTCTTTCATTTTCAGAGATAGAGAGAGTTCTGATTTACTGGTCAGTAGTTAAATTACAGCTGATTGTCTGCATGATTATGTACATACACGTCTAGAGATGCAGTGTGTCTGACCTGACCATCACTGTGGAGCTTCCACTGCATGATTGAGTCTTGAAGGAGAGAGATGGAGCTAAACCACTTCCATCCTCTCTCCAATAATACTGTTGCTGATTTCATATTTTACATTCTTCTCCTAATCCTAGTTTCCTCCGTCTCTTAACAGTCACAGATTCTCTGCTCTGTGAACACCATTAAACTCTCTATGTACATTTTCTTTAATTATTATGTCACTGGACAGCTGAAACAGAAAAATAGAGTGGGTTCCTTTGTGACCTGTATATATTAAAAAATAAGATATCAAATAAAACCTGTGTATAAACACTACAGAAAAATGTCTTGACAAGTGTATCTTTTATTTTGATAAACATAAACTTCAATTATAAAAGATCATAAAACATAAAAGATCAATTATGAGATGTTATAATTTATTTAAAACATCTTCAAACACAAGCAAGTTCACTTAGTGTGATAAAATTACTTAAAACAAGTAAAAATACCTAATAAGATTATATTATTAGAACGTATGTACATTTCTATACTGGATTTAAGATGTTTTTATTTGTCATATGTTCATGCGTGGGTTTCCTCCGGGGTCTCCGTTTTCCTCCCACAGTCCAAAACCATGGAGATCAGGTGAATTGGCTACTCTAAAAAAAAAAAAATTACGATGGTGTGTATGAATGTGTATGTCTGTGTATGAATGTATGTATGTATGTTTGCCCAGATATGGTTGGCACTCTGTCCTGGGTGATCCCCCTAGTGCTCGATGCAGTCCTCCAGGTGGACGGTCGCTTCCGGTTGAAAGTACGCTGTGCGCGATTGGCTGCCGCTTCTCGCCGGTGTGTGTGATTGAGTGTGTGTAAATGGAGTGTGTTGATTGTAAAACGTCCTTGGGTTTGAGAAAGGCGCTATATAAGTGTAACATTCATTCATTCATTCATTCATTCATGCAGTATGGCTCCTGAGTTCACTTCTCATTTTTAACTTTAACAAACAAATAATTCAGACTGTTTACATTTTTATTTTTCATGTAATTACTGTTTAGTAATCTGTACACTTTCAGAAAAAAAGGTACTGGATGGTAATTTGATCAGTGCCTTTCCTGTCAGTGGACTGAAAACCTGAATATTTAATTTTCTATCCTGACTCCAGACTTTTATATTTATTTTACTGTATAAAACTGTATATTAAAGATACCAACCTCCTACTTTCTCCTTAAAAAAATCTAAACATTTAAAATATAGAAATGGACATTAACATTGCTTGTATGTTATTACAGGTGAACCTGTGCTGGATCTTATATTCTGGCAGTGTACATCGCGATGCAAATTATAAAAATACTTTATTTGTCCTAAAACAGCACTGTAGCTATACATCAGTTTTATTTCTCACTCTGCTTGACTTCTCTAATGTGGCCTTGAAGGCCAAGCTGTACGTGTCTTATCTGCGCTCATTGGCCTTCGCTCGGCCGCATAAAAGCTGAACAGCATCATCAGGACTTCGCCGCCTCTTGCCGAGAGAATGCTGCCAGCTGTGGCCAAGCTGTGCTGTGGAATCTCCTACCCTCACTTACGGAGCATGACAGGTACACACACCTTCCTCACACTAACTGACTGCTTCTGCAAGGCTGCACACTGCTTTCCATTTCAAGCTGCATGCAAATGTTTCTATACGTCTACAGAAAGCAAGCTTCTGTACATTTTAATGCATAGTTCATTGACTATTTATTGAATTTAACATTTGCTAAATGTGGCCTGTGGAAATGTTCTTGACATATTGTATATTTTCTGTGATGACTTAAGTTATATTAATTTTTTTCTGAGGAATCTGTCATTAACAAAAACATTTCTGCAATTTCCCCTTACTGTCCAAATCTTTATTAACCTTCAGGTTAGCAATATTTAAATTATTATAACCTTAAGAGAACCTTACTGTAACTTTCATTTATGTCTATATTGAAACTTCAGTGCAATGCAATCTATTAGAAACAGAAACTGTGCAATAAAACATCCAGAAGTTTTTTGGGAATCTTAGAGTATCAATAAGTCATAATTTATTTCTCTCTTTTAGCTCCATCTTGCTGTTGCTGTTGTTGCAGCCATCCTCAATCCCTTCATCAATAGTCAATTTCTGACCACAGAGCTGTTCTTATCTGGATATTATTGTGACACTAATATTATGATTTTAAAAAACCCAACAATACTATTATGTCTGATACACTTGTTCCAGCACCAAACACATTACCTTCATACAACCATCTGAGTGGAATTGCTGTCCTGAGAATGGCTCACCACCTAAGGACATTTTCTTAAGATCCAGCCCTAGACCAGGGTTGTCAAACTCCAGTCCTGGAAGCCTGGATTTCTACACAATTTGGTGATCTTGCAGATCAAACACACTTGATTCAAGTCAGTAGGTCAATACCAGGTTAATTGTAGTGACAGAGCACAGAAATCACCAAACTGTGCAGGTCACCGGCCCTCCAGGACTGGAGTTTGACACTGTCCTAGACAGTAGCTTCTCCCAGAAAGCACTGAGATCAAATGGGAACAGAAACAAAACCTTAGCTTAAGTCTCAGGCCTTACATGTTAATCTCATGTATCCTCTTGAGTTTTCGTTCAGACATCAGTGAAGTCTCACATCATGGTTTGACTTGGTCAAAACACTCATATTTACTAAAGATTTCTATAAAAATCATTTCTCATCTGTGACTAAGAGTTTTCTCCATTTTGAATGCCAGAAGTTGTATTTCTCCAAAGTTTTGCCTGATTGTTCTTCAAATGCATGTGCATGAGGTTGTGAAAAGCAATTAGCATGTTTCATGCACATGACTTTAAATCATCTTTTGCAGATTTTATGCATAATGTGGAGAACATTATTTATGATTTATGCCTGAAACTGGTGTAAAAGGCTTAGTACGTGAATGTAAGCAGTCTTGTGCAAAAATTGTGCATCCCTGGTTAAATTACATGGTTTATTGTCATTACAGAGCAGTTTTCTCTGTTTAACATGAACTGTGGTCTGTGCAAAAGTTAGGGAGCATTCAATTCTTTCTAAATTAAATGTAATAATTAAAAATTACATGGTTTAACCTTTGGAATGTAGCTTTTGCATAAGACTCTAAATGTGTTCATCTGTTATTTCAGGGTTGCAACGTGTGGCCGTGGCCGCTCTGGGGCAGGAGATTGCACACAGGCAGAAAGGTGGGCAGATGTGCCTCCCAGCCTGGGCCAGTGGTGTGAGATGGCCTTGGGGCAACAACGGCTGTGGTGAGTCTTTCTTGCTATCTCTCTTACTCCCTCAATTTCTTTTTTTTTTTCCTTATCTTTTCTCCCTTTCTATTTATTTCTCTCCTTCTATTTCTCTCTCGCTGTCTGTTCCATCCATCCATGCATCCAGAGCATTTATATATATACATATATATAATTTTCACTTTTATAATTGTTGTAAACTTTAAATGGATTATGTTTAAAATTTTTAATGGATTATATTTTCCAGCCTCTCTTAGAATCCCTAAGAATGAAACATTGTTTTGTTAATCTACCTTTAAGACCACCATAGGTAAATGATCTCTATTCTGATTAGCTGTCCTGTATTGTGCCTGATTCAAAAAGTGATTCTGGCTGAAATACTCCTTATAACTTCACTATGAATGGGTGTGGCTAAATTACTGATGGATGAGTAGGCTGATATATGTAAATGTGTTTGTTCAAAGACAAAAAAAAAGTCAAGATGTTTACTGCAGCTTCTTACATGTATCTTGTAAGATTGTGTAGTGAAAAACACACTTTTCGTTTACATATACAAACTGTTTTATAGTTAAAAAGGAGCAAGATTCAGTTCTTAGTATATATTCGGACTCATTATATAGGCCTCTTAAATACTGTATGTTTAATTTCCTGAACCCCCCCCCCCATTTGTTAAATTCAGCAAATAAGACAAAGAACTTCATACACTTTTTATGTGACTTCTCAGGGTGAGTCTAACGCAGACTGCTGTGTCTCTGCACCATAGCTCACAGAAGTACATCTCTTATTTAAAGGCTTCATATCACACATTTCTTTTATTTCCCTCCAGAGTTCTACTTCAAATACTTCTGTAGTTTAATATACTCAAAACAGTCATAAATCACGCTTTCATGACCATTTTTCAACATTTCTTTATCACTTTGAATTAAACCGGACCCATGTTTTGGCTGCCATGTCCTTTAATGTTCTTTGGTGTTAATTATTTGTTGGCATAGAGTGTTAGTAACAGTTTATGTTACACCTGCAAATGACAGATATGAATCAGGTTTGAATATGAACTGTTAGTTAAGTGCTTCTGTGCATGCAAATTATGGCATGAGTAATTTCTCACATTGCATGATGCTTATGGTCCACAGAGAGTGAGGGGGTGGTGGGTCAGCATGACCGTGTTGAGAAGATGGACCTTTCTTACCGGCTTCAGGGAGAGCAGGCTCTGCAGAAAGCTCTGGAGATTGCACAAGATGTTGATGGATGGAAGATGGAAATGAATGAGGTCAGTCCTGTTCATTTTTGCAGTCCACCTATTCTAAATTTCCTACACTGAGACTTATTACTGCTGTGACTCTTGTCAGTGAACATGTTCAGAATAAGGATGTAGATCTAATGAAGTATCATGTGTGCTCTGAATTATTTCAGTAATAAGGAACAGACAAAGACATACAGTCCGCTTTCTCAGTTATAGCAGTCATTACTGCAATATGTGACTGCCCAGTAAACACAAAATGTTCCCCTGACATTAGCATATTTTTCCCCTGTGATAACAAGTAAAACATTCCTGCAATTTTGCTTATTATTAGTGATTATAAAATTCAGATAACTTTACAGTAATTTGTCAGTAGCCACACAGCATAAAAGGCAAATTCACTGAAGCTAAGCAGGTATGGGTCTGGTTATTATATGGATGGGAGACCTCCAAGGAAAGCTTCAGCATCTGCTGGTAATAGAATTGGTGGGGGTGCTGTTCTTGTGTCCTGTGTACTGTATACATGGCACCATCTTTCAGATGAGGCATAAAATAGGTCCTGATTTCTGATGTCAGAAAAAGATCCCTGGTCATCTCCTCTGAAACTGTAGAAGTTTTACCCTTAACTCCTGGCTAAATGTCCCACGCCTAATCATCTCCAAATGTCTAATAGCTCATGTGTACTGAGAGTTCTGGTGTGGGCTTGCTGCAGGTAGATGCTGCACATTGGAGTTTGACACCCCTGCCATAGAAGGCTCATGTAGAGGCCTTGCATTCTAGGGCAGCACGGTAACATAGTGGTTAGCACATTTGCCAAACAGCAGTCCATTTGGCACCTTGGGTGAACAACCCTTCACACACCCCAACTCACACACACACACACACACACCGTTCACACCCCCCAAAACAGGGAGATTAGGTGAACTGGCGACTCTAATGGCGTTTCTGTATTTTTAAAACAAGGTAATGAAGCAAAAGAGCTTCATCTGAAATTACAAAAAATGTAGAGCTCCTGTGGAAAAATGTAATCAAATACAGTAATGAGAGTAAATGTATTTAGTTACTTTTCACCTCTGCTAACTGGTGGGATATAAGCTTCCTTTAGTTTCATTCCATTTGTTCCATTAGTTCCAATGCATTCCATTATGTTTACCGTCCGGAAGGGAACTATAAGATGTTTCTTCAAATTGTTTTAAACTTGCCTGAAATGTCTTTCACAGCTGTAGAGGAAGTGAACTGAGTGTTTCTGTGCTTGCAGGAGAGAGGAGATGCCATCTACAGTAAAACCCTCCAGGGAAATCGTAAGGTGTTCAGGTTGGAGGCGGAGCTGGATGCCTCACCTGGAGAGTTGTACAATGTTTTGTTTGTGAAGGTGGAGGAGATGCACCAGTGGAATCCCAGCATCAGGCAAATCAAAGTAAATATTTATACCACAATACAGATGTCCATTGACTTTACTGGTACATTTTAGTAGTGGACAATTACACATTTATGTCAGAAACTGACCACTGATGAAGATGTAGTGGGTGGCAAAGGCAAACTGTGCATCAACAGCTAACTGAACACCAGCTACAGTCGCTAACTGAACACCAGCAAGATGGATCTTCAAGGGAGGGGTTTCTGATCAAATGGACAATGGGTAGAGCCTCAAGAGATGGGTTTCTGATAAGGTGGTCAGTGGACATGGTATGTAAAATACAAGGCAGATTCATTTGGACCTGATGGGCCACAGCAGTGCAAAATTTACTGTTCATTCTGCTCAATTCAGTACTTGCTGGCCTTCATGACTTCAAACGGGCTTGTTTGAGAAGGACAATCAATTAATTCTGCAGCATTGTGTCCTTCCACAAAGCTGAAAGAATGTGACACTACTGCTGTACAAGGCTGATGCAGATGTCTACATTTTAGCTAAAGTGTCATTTTGTACTTTGCGAGTCAGTGTTGATTTTTGATGTTGCATGAACACTTCCTTTAACAAACTCCTTTTAAAATGAAAGTGAACCTACCAGTCTCTGTTGATGCTGTACAATTTCTTGAAGCAGTTACTTAGTGAACAAGCATGAAAGCTGAAGCCTGAGTAGAGAAAATCACATTTAGAAATGCCTTTAATATTTCTGTTTAATCTATGAGGATTAAAAGTAGAATTAATATAAAAGTCTATTAAAATTAATACAGTAGGAAATATAGCAGAATATTCAAAGTAAATTATGAATGTGAAGTAACTCAGCAGACATGTCAAATAATTCATAATTATCTAATTGACTTGAAAAGGCATATTTACTACTATAACTCCAAGTTAGTATGTTATAAAAAAAGTTCATTGTAGTTCATACTTTAATTTAAAAAGGTAATTTCAAGCCAAACAAATACAACAGATGACAGTTTGTTTTTGAATTAAATTATAGGTAAAAGTGAACTTTTTTGATAATTTTTGGAGATGCACTAGTAGCTATATATGGATTTAATGATTGCTAGAGTAAATATAGGTATAAATCTATGTTTGGTGAATCCTTTAAGTGGACAAAGTGGCAGCAACTAATGCATGATGGCATTTACAGAGGTATTAATTTATCAAATATTCTGACATCAGAAGAGCTTAAAAACTCTTAAAAGCTGTAACGTGAGGTGTGCTATTTACAATCATAATGCTAAGTCTATATACTCCATACGAATGACATTTCAGAAATGTCAGTAGTATGTGCTCAACTGTAATGACTTTCAGAGCTGTGCATTATGGGAATCCTTTTAACCATTCACGTTCTGTTGATTTTGCATTCCAGGTTCTGAAACATATTGGGAAGGAAACCATAGTAACACATGAGGTTTCAGCAGAGACGGTGGGGAATTTGATTGGTCAGAGGGATTTTCTGAGTGTCAGACATTCGTTAAAGACAGAGGAGTGTATTTACCTGGGTGGGGCTGCAACTCACCTGGACACCTTCCCCCCACAGCCAGGATTTGTGAGGTATGACCTTGCCTCAATGAATAACTGCAATTTACATCTTACAATCTGTGTACACTGTGTGTTTGTAGGTTAGCAGCTTTCTTTAGTCCAGTATTATAGATAACAGTATATCATACAGTGTCAGAAACATCACAAACAAGTTTTTGAAATTACTGAACAGCAGCAGTTTGATGAAGCATGTGACAGCTTAGTCATGCAGTTAGCATCATGAGGTCTAAGCTTTCATTACTTAGCCGAGTAATACTTTTCATTATTAGCTGAGCAGCTCCTTTAAAACTAAATAAGGTCATTTCAGACATCAACAATGTCTCAACATGAAGATTATGTTGGAAATTTAAATTTACTGTCAAAGTGTTTCTTTAAATCAATCTGACAGATGAGAAACATCCTGTAATTATACACAAATAATTCAGATCTGTAAGCCACCTAGAACTGTAAAATGAAAGGTTCCTATAAATTACAAGGTAGGGATTTCTACTAAAGTGACCATTTCAAATCAAGTGAAGTCAAATTTATTTATATAGAAAGTTTTACAACTGATGTTGTCACAAAGTATCTTCACAGAGATCTAGTAGTAATTAACAACACAAAACCCTTGGTGAGCAAGCCAACTGTGATATTAACAAGGAATGGACAATGAGTGGACATAGACATTAGGGGTTGGTAATAAAATGGCAGGTGACCTGACATACAAGACAGAGATTTCTACTAAAGTGGCCAGTGAGTGGACAATGTTCTAGTGGCCAAGAATATTAATTTCTCCATATTTGAAGTGAAAATTTCAGTGGATTATTCTGCTTGCTGAATAAAACATCAATCAATCCATTTCAGAAAGTCATCATGCATACTGACATAATCAATTTTTAGTTGGCTAACAATCTCAATGTCCAATGTTCATACCTGCTGGTCATTTTATAGCAGGATCCCTTTAGAATATATTAACAGCAGTCAATGTGAGGTGTGAAGGCGTAACAAAAATCTATGAGTTATTTGAGTTTGCTTGTTTGTTGCAGAGCTGAGGATGGTCCCACGTGCATCATTATCCAGCCTTCTCCCAACTGCTCAGGAAAGAGCAAATTTACTTGGCTGCTCAATATGGATGTGAAGGTTTGTCTTTATTTATAATGTACACAACAATGGAAAGACTTCAGTTTATATTGTATTGGTATTGGTGTACTAGTGCATTTCAAAAAGTTAGAGCAGAATGAAAAATAAAATTTGTGTTCATAATTTAATTCAAAAAGGCAAACTGTAATATTTTATATTCATTACATGTCAAGCCTTTTTATTTTAATGCTGATACTGATGCTGATACTCCAAACGAAATATTATAATAATTTAAAATTCTGAATTTCTAATGTTTATGATCAATCAGCCTTTCTCTCTTTCTGTTTTTCATTAGTTAGAGATGATGAGCGACATAAGTATTCAGTCTCATTATGTTGCTATTACTATTATCTGAGTATGTTTATATTATGATGTAACCCTTCTTTATGGTGTGAACAATGCTGTTTTAAAAAATATTTATAAAATCAATCAGTCAATCAATCAGTCAGTTCTGATTAGATCAAGTTCTGGTTCCAAATGCACTACGCTTAATTCTAAACATGGTGTCAGATTGTCAGGCATGGTTTCAGACAAAAGGCAGACACTTGTGCTGAGTTGAATGAGAACGATAAGTTTTAATGATGAATAGTGATATGCTAGAAAACAATAAATCCTGAATAACCATACATGAGGAAAACACATTAACATGTTAAAGGGAACTGGGAGACAAAAAAGGGCTTATAATGAAAGATAATCAGGACACTTGACAGGAAACAGCTGGGATTAATGACATGGGAATGACGAAACTAACCAAGACTGGAAACAATGACCATATATGGAAACAGGCATAACAAGATGGGGGCATCCTGTCACAGATTTGTATTTAATTAGCTCAGGATGGTGATAATCTGTGCTCAATTAGAGCACACATTAAACTCAGCTGCTAAATAATTGCTGAGTTTATGCATGAAGAAAAGTGTTGTAATTTCTGTTTGGCGCAAATGTGAATGAACACAATCACATTCAACTTGTTACTATAACCTTCATCCTGCGGAAGGTTTTTATGGTTCCTGTTATACTAATATACCCTGCAGTCAAATAATAATAGAGAATGAAGCAGCATTTTACAGATGACATGTTCTGCTGCTGTGAACCATCATCTGGAATTATTTTCTCAGAAATAATAATTGAGTTCCAGTCACACAGCACTCAAACAGCACTGCTTACTTTTCATTTCATCTCTTGAACAGTGTAGCAGAAACACAATCTTCTGTAGAAACATGAAACACCTGCAATCAACCAACAATCAGCAGCTTTTTTATTCTGAAAAGAAAAAAAAAAACTTTGTGTTCTACATCCAAAGAAATCTGAAATCTGAAATCTCATGAATGTCTCAGTAGTCTCTCCTAGACAGGAATTAGATTAATTGAAAGCATAGAATACTTTTACTTAAGTCTCAGATCTGCTGCTTAGATTTTTCAAGTCTCACATTAAAGCTTTCTCAAGAAAATTAAAAAATGAAATTGAAATGATGCAGTAACTAATGGTCAGTATTAATCCTAGTCTGTGATACTTTAAGATCTCAATGAGGTTTGAGTGGGTTAATAGATGTTCAGTTGATGTGGGTTTTTTTTATAGAAATGACTGGGGTATTGAGGTGACCATTGAGGTCTAGTGAACCTTCAGCCTTGTAGATCCAGTACTGAATTGAAGACAGATTTTATTACAAACATGTATTTGCTGATCTGGGCAGGAAAAACATATTGAATGATTTGTGCTTGAACCATTTCTTCAATTAGTAGATTGTATTAATTAATGTTTATTCTGAGTGGAGATCAGATATTGTACTGCTTCTATAAATCTGAGCTTATTGGACTTGTCTTCTCTCCTCCTCAGGGATGGATTCCAAAATCTCTGGTGAACCAGGCTCTCCCTCGAGCTCAGCTGGATTTCATCACACATCTGCGGCGACGGCTAACAGCAGGGAGGAAGCAAGATGGCAGCTGACCTTGGGCTTTTTTGGACAGCACACCACTGACTGAGGACCCACAGCTGTGCAGAGATGCCAATGCTTCACTTGTGTCAATCAGAACCCCCACCTCCTCATACATGAGGAACTAAAAAATAACCCAAACCTGTATCTGTACCAGTCTAATCTAGCACCAAATACAACACACCTGCAGAAACCCCAACCCACTGCCTCAGGTGTGAACGATCAGAGTTCAAACCAAACAGTGCAAGTCAATGACCTCAATAACATGCCTGGATGCACCAATTTAGGGAATTTGCATATCTTGAAAATGAAAACCTGAGTGCATGCATCAGTCCCAAAGCCCTCACAAAGTTTTCTTAACTTCCAGTCATATGCAAATGCAATGTTGCATCATAATTAGAATTTTGTTCATAATTCATCAATAAGTTAAAGTGTTATATTCATTACACGTAAAGTGGCATTTCAAACCTTTTTCAGTCGATCAGTTTGATTTATAGCTCATGAAAATCAGAAATCCATAATATTTTATTTTGAATTTAAATTACTATTCAAACAGTAACAACATAAAAAAAAGCTTGAAATATGTCACTGTAAGTGTAATAAATATAAAACATTTCACAATTTAAAAATTAAATTATGAACAAAAATGATTTTTTTCTAATGTTTGGAGAAGTGCTATTAAATGTCTGCACAGCCATTCTTTAAATCATTTTAAAAAATAACACCAAATATCATCTTATTCCAAAGATAGCTGATTAGCAAAGACTTGTTTATTGTCTTCCATTAAAACAAGTACTGCCAATAGAAATGCAGCCGCACATTACCCTGGCTAAAAGGATATAAAGTCCCACTGCCCTGGGCCTTGAAGTAGAATATGTTCTCTGGAATGATGGCGCTCTGTCCAAAACTTTTAAGATGCATTGGATTGTGATCCAAAACTAATCATCCAACATCAGTACATGGCCTCAACAATGCTCTAATGGCTGAATGCAATTAAATCCTCACAGTAAAGATCCAGCATTGAGTGAAAAGGATTCCCAGAAAAGTAGAGGCAGTTTCTAAAGCAAAGGGGGCAAAATCTCTATTGATACCTTTGATAAGGAAGAAAGATTGAACCAACAGGTGGACCACAAACAAATTTGTCTAGACTTGTAGCTAAATTAATAAGCTTACCTGATTAACAAACTTACCTGATTGACTATATTTGAGTTTTCCCACCAAATTAGATTATGGTTAGTGAATGAGTGATTAAAATTTAAGTAATGTAACTTCTGGCTCCATCTCAGCATCTGCTTGTTCACTGCACATGAATTCTGAGGTACAGTATTGAGACTGCATTTGATGTCTGGCACTGTATTACATCAGCATTTCATCACTGCCCAAAAAAATTTATCGAATGTATGTAAAATGTATCCAAAAAAGGCAAGTGATTTCAAATAATTTCTATGAAATAATTCATCTTGAAATGTTCACACCACAGTTTCTCAAATAATACAGAAAAATACACAAACATACAAAAAAAGTGAGAAGCATATACATTTAAATAATCTTTCCCCCCCCTTTTTGAAGTTTATAATGCTGTGTTGGACTAAACTGTAACTCAAATAGCAGTTAGGAGTCAGATGCCTTCAGTCATGTCATTTCAGGGAATCGAACCAGTGCCTCAGGCCCATAACTGCCCCAAAAAATGTCCACTTAACTGGAAATCCTCAAACCTGAGATGCTGTTCTCAACTTTGAGCTCAGCATATTATGACAAATCAATATGGCTGCCCACACAATGAACAGTAATAAACTCTACTTTTAAATGACATTTACTTAAATCAGTAAGCTCAGTGCAGTTGACCATAAAGTGTGATTTGAGAAGATAAATATGTCCTGAATGTTAAAGTTCTCAGTGATATCACTACTGATCGCTGCCATGACTGTGTCTCACAAATCTGTTTATAGACGAGTCAAAATCTCAGAGCAGCATTTGAAATAGGAATAAAAAACATTCAACACCAACCTCATCCCTGCCTCAGCTTCTTACTTACTGTCTGTTTTCCTACTAAGGAGCTCTGATATTGCTGAGGCTTGTGGCCTAGTTTAAAAGCTTTATGTTGATTCCAAAAGCAGCTTAGCACAAATATTATGTTATATTGCAGAGTTAATGCCTTCAAACCAATGAAACTAAATGTTTTATAGTACACACTCATGCATTTGAAACAGCTTGAGTAGGCTACACTGACATATGTCATACTAGTACAGTATGTAGTGGCTAATGTTGGCTATGACCAATACTGTTTATGTCAGACTGTATGAAAACTGGACAAAGCGACAGCAGTAGAAAAGTGAGACCAAAAGTTTTCTGAGTCCCTCTCACAACAGTTTTATTTGATTGAGAGCTACTACAAACTTTTAAAATTATTTTATTCATTCAGTCATTTTTGTCAGTTAATTCCACAAACTGTATCTACTAATTAATCCCACAGTGTTTATCTTTATGATAAATGTGTTTTATATAAGTTATTTGGGGATATTTAATAGGGTGTGGTGATGAGGTGTCAAAAGTATTCACATTCATTACTCAGGTAGAAGTATAGATACTAGGGTTTAAAAGACTTTTATAGAAGTTGAAGTAACAACTTAAGCGTTTTACTCAAGTAAAAGTACAGAAGTACTGGTTTCAAAACTACTTAAAGAATAAACATAAAAGTAATGTAAGGAAAACAAATGCCAAAAGTTGTGCATAGGGGCACGTAGTGCACAAATTTTTTTTTTTCTGAAAGCCATAATGACTATAATGCTATATTAAAATGGTAATGTTGAATTTTTTACATTTTTACATATACGCCCCTTGAAAATGTATACATTTTAGTAATTTCAAATATAATAATTTCGAATACATTAGTGATATACTAATGTATGGTATACGTGTAGTACTGAGCTTATTGTAGAGTGACGAGATACGTGACGTGCAGGTGCGATGGATTGCTTACCAATAGGGTATCAGAATGGTATTCGCAACTACAATCAAATTCACTCTTTCTGGTAGGCACAATTTATCTGGACATGATATTTTTTGAATGATGACAAACTGAAATGAAATACACAGAAATAACGAGGCTGTTTTTAAAATGTAAGGAGTAGAAAGTACTGATAATTGCATGAAAATGTAAATAGAAGTAAAACGTAATCTGAAAATAATTACTCCAGTAAAGTATAGATAACCAAAGTTTCTATTTAAGTATAGTAACAAAGTACTTGTACTTCGTTACTTGACACTTCTGGGTGATTGACAGCTAATTCTGATTTGCAGGCATTCTTCCCGTGACTCACAGCAGCTAACATTAAAAATACAACTCGGCTTATTTTACATTCTGTGACTTTGTTAAGAAGGTTAAATCTTCACTTTGAAATTTTTGAAGAGAAGTTACATTTTGTTCAGCAGTAAGTTGCACTAACAGATATTCAAAAGGGGCATCACCCCAACAGAAGGGGAGTTTGGGCAGTAGCACTGCCTTGACTTCTGTGGCTACTGCACATGATCTGGTTGCAATTTGAATCCATTGACAAGAAACATGGCGGCATTTATTTTATGGCTTGAATACATCCCATCAATTTCTCATATAGATAGTATTGAAATGATATCACACAATCTCAAGTTGAAGTTTGTTCAGCAGCACAATGATAGGTATGTCATTTTTATGCCATAATCAAATACTATCTATAAAGTCTATGGTTTAGGTTCATTGTTAAAGTCTTCAATATATGCTAATAACATTGTTTTTCCTTTCAGTTACTTTAATCACAACTTAAAGTTCATTTAAATTCTGCAGCTGTGATGTTTTGCCCACTCACAGCCATTTCCTCAAATTATCAAGAAGTTTTCAGATCTTACCCTGCCTGTGAAGGATTGTGGGTCATGGAAAGGATCCACTAGATAATTCTTTTTGAACTTTCAGAAATGAAGACTGTTTCTTGATTGCATTCAAAGGATCCTACAAAATGGGACAGACTTTACTGACCTAATGTACAAGAAATGCAGCTCACCACAGCTACATCCATGTCAATCTCACATTTCTTGCTCCAGCTCTGCCCTGAACACTTTCACTTGTAATGAAGGTCTTGAAGGGTGTAATCAGCTGAAAAGCTTGGCTCAGGTGTGCTGAGGGAATGGCTGAACATGTACAGAGCAATGGTTTTTGAGAGCAGTGGTTTGTAACCTTGAGATCGGTCTCTTATCTTTAATTGTTTGTCTTCCTTTTCTGACATTTTGGCTCCTCTCTTGGAGTAAACAAGTAAAAAAGGCAAGAAATTATACTAATTAGGTGATTAATTAAATCAGGTTTGTTTAAAGGGTCAGAATGCTGAAAACAAATGAACTAATCTCATTTTTCTAACCATGTGAAGCTACAGTCAGTTGCTGTACACTAAAAGCTGTGTCTACACAAACCCATCCGCTTCGGTTAATGGCTGACCTTTCTCTTTAATAGTTTGAGTCAGAACCGTGTCCAGTTCTAAAGTGGCTTTACAGAGGTCAGGTGAGTACAGTTGTGGAGGCTGGAACATTGCATAACCTCTGGCCAAGGAATCTTCACAACTGTTTCCTAATCCCACTTCTGTTATATATAGCAAAACTGTACCTGCATTTTCAATTCACGCTTCCATCTGCTGCTTTATGAAGATTTTCTTTTCCAGCAGAACTTGGCACCTGCCCAGTGTCAAAACTCCTACCAAATGGTTTGCCGACCAAGTCATGAAATATTAGTGTATCTCCTAAAATGTAAATATCATTGAAAAGTTCATTTGTGTTCATAATTTCATAAAAATTTCAAACTGTCTAAACGTATAGAGACCCTCTCATGCACATGATCACTTTTCAGAAGTCTAAGATTTACATTCATGTCACACTGTGTAATGTGTGCAAAATAAATTTTTTTTTTGTCAATATTCATAGGATATAATTTTTATACTGTATTCCAAAGCCCATTTATATTATGTTTATTATCATGTTCACTATACATAGTCTAAATACACTGTGATATATCCATCCATTATCACACCCATTTAATCCTTATCAGGGTCGCGGTTAGTCCCCTACCCCTCACTGAGCGCAGAGCAGGGCATTACACTATCCAACTAAGCCCAGGACAGGGTGCCAATCTATCACTGGGTGCGCACACCAATGTACGGTCAATTGTTTTTTTTAGAGTACCCACCTGACCTCCATGTTTTTGGACTGTGGGAGGAAACCGGAGACCCCGGAGGAAACCCACGCAGACACGAGGAGAACATGGAAACTCCGCTCAGATGGGAACTCAAACCCAAAACCTCAGCGCTGAGAGGTGAACATGCTAATCACTAAGCCACTAAACAATTTATTTACTTTTATTTTATTTTATTTATTTTTTTTGCACATTGGAGCCGGAGAAAGGCAATTTTGTTCAGATGTACACTACTTGTTGTAGTCTGAATGACAATAAAGTTCACTTTGACTTTGACTTTTGTTTGTATGTTGAAACTGTTTGAATAGTAATTCATTCAAACTTCAAATTACATAATCTAATAATTAGAGGATTATTTTTTATTAGGATTTCTGATTTTAATGAGCTATCATCCATACTGATAAACAGTAAAAAAAAAACTAAAATATCTTGAAATGTCAAATTATATTTACCTTTTAAAATTAAATTATGAACACAAACTTTTTCACAATAATTTTTTTTTTGATGTACGACTGTTTATCTAGATTGTGTCTTCTTTCAGACTTGAGTCTTCTTAAAATATTCTTACAGCAATCTCAAAATAAGAAACGGAGGCTATTGTCTAAACTTCCCAGAGGAAATAAATCAAAAGGTTTCTTAGTAGTTGTTCCTAGACAAGCTCAGATGTTTCTCCTGAGTTCAAGTCTCACAGATTTGCTCAGATTTGTGTATGCTCATTGAATCTTAATACAGTCGCCCATTTCTCGTTCAGGACTAAGAGTCTATTCAGATGCTCTGCTTAGCTATTATGTTTATCTGGGCTAGAATGATCTCTTTCTCCTTCATGTCTCTTGATAATTCTCCATTAAGTCACCTAAAATAATTTAAGAACAATAAAAAGCCCAATGCTTGTTGGCATGGGAGGTGAAGACTCCTCTAAGCGAAGTCTAACAAGCCAAAAACAAACATCATAAAGTAAATAAGTAAGTCAGCTGTTTTCTTTTATGATTTTAAAGGAAATCTAAACATGAGCTCAGCAGTTCCACCAACATTGGCACAGTAGCTTTATTATTGTGGTCTGTTTGGCTGAAAAGAAGAAAGGCTCACTCTTTGAGCCCACTGTGCAGCCTGGATGAGGTGACCTAGAAGCTAAATGTGGTTGTCTAGTACAAAGGAGTTTCAAAGTATATTAGTAGTTTCTAATTAAAAGTTTACACTTAATTCCACAAAGTCCAGCTCCACTGCTGGCCTCAATAAAGTCAAACATAAAAAGAGCAGCAGCTGAACTGATTCAATTTAGAGTCTATTAGCAACAAAAAGATCGGTTACATCTGGTATTACTGAAATGATTACTCTGATACAATGATAATATAATTGATCCAGGCTACTTTGGACCTTGTATTTAAGTCCAATTTCTATGGTGTCCAGTTTTCTGATTGCACCAATTTTGACTGAATCAAGTAACCAAAGCCATTCAGTGTTCTGCTCTGTTCTGGTTCATTGTAGAGAAAATGACTAACTCCAATTTCTCTACAATGGTGATAGGAACCGGACTTCACAATGTCTACAACACTTACTTATTTCTTTAAGTAACTTATTTATTTACTATCCAAATTCACCAACCTACACATGTCTGCTTCTGAGATTAAGATGTAATGTTGATGTTCATTTTCAGACTTTGGCAACTATTTTGCTTACAACTACCATGAATGGATTTTACAAATACACATTAATCCAAAATCTCCTCAAAACTATCACAAAGCTATTTCACATAAGAACTTTTTGTGAGGTACCTAAACGTTTAAAGGCATTCAACTCTTCAGATATCTGGTCCCTATCACCATCACTGTGAATAATTCTAAGTTTCTAAGACAAATTCTAAGAGTTTTTCATATCAAACCAATCTGAATTACTTTTTAAACATTTAAATATGCAGAATATTTGAAGAATTCCTCTAGATATCTGACTTGAATGTTCTCTTAACGCTGAATTTTGTAGAAGAAGCTTGTAACTTCTAAAAAGAAAAAAATCTACATTATATAAACAATTTCTGATAAAGTGGAAAGTGTGTGGAGCTACAAAAGAGATTTCTCAGAAAACGTGGTCAGTGGGTGGATTTACAAGACAGGAGTTTCTGATAAAATGGCTAGTGGGTGAAGCTACAAAAGGGTTTCTGATAAAGTTGCCTGGGAGCAATACAGGGCCAATCACATGCATTAACAATTAAATAACAAACACAATTAATAGTTCATTTTTATATACACATAAAAACTCAACACTCCAGATTTCTTTCCAACATGTATATTTACATGTATTTAATCTTCCTACAACTTAAAAATTTAATAAATATTAACATTTAAAGCTCTCATTCATGTATATACAATAACTATACAATAAACAATAATGGTTAAACTGTAAGGGGGAGATGACACAGTTGCCAGACTGACCCATAGCTGACCCACATCTCCGAGTCTGTCCAGGATGGCCTCTTTACACTACATGTTTTTCAGCTACTCAAATTTACACTATATACAGTATCACTTGAAAAATATATAATATATATTTTTAAAAATCAGAAACTATTTTTTTTCTTTAAAGCATATTTGAGTTCCACAAAAAGGCATTGCTCATGCACTGAAGGCAGTGTACGTAATTTCACAGGCAAAACGCACATCGTAACAGTTTCCGTCCGTTGAGAGTCATTTGTAGGAATGAGGATGTTTAGGAAGCAACGTTAACAGTAAGAGCACCAAGGACAGCTTCCATAACTGCACCTACTCACAGCTGTTACGTAGCTTTATGACTGTTATGTACATATGACGTATCCTATAGGCATTTAAACAGTTTAGGTTTAGGTCAGTGGTACTAATGGAGCTTCTTATAGCATTGTAAAGAGTAGCCACAGCTACCACCAATATAGCAAGGTAGCACAAATGCGAAAACTGCTAACAGCAACAAACAACTACAAACAGAATTAGTGAGCAGTGCAGAAATTGCTAGAGATGCACTGAAGTGCGAGATCAAAATTTTGTTATTTTTTCTTAATAAATTACTTACAGTGAGCATTAAAAAAATTTAATTTCAAATGACCACTTTGAATGCAAAGTTTTTTTGTCCAATATTAATTTTGACTTTCTAATATTCGTTATCATAAAGTATTTTAAAAAAAGTGTTTTGACATTTTGTAGCTGACATATTATGATCTTCAGAAAAAAGTACACATTTTTAACCTCACTGTATTTTTTATATTCATTGTAATTTCAAAATCCACCAAATGGACCAGCTCATTCACGATTTCTTCCAAAAAAGGTATTAGTTTTTTGAGTCTCTAATAATATTTTAAAAAATAAATATATTAAATAAAAAATTCCTGTTCAGGACAGGTTTTCTGTTAGATGTTGGAGCATTGCTGCATACAGCGACAAGAGTCTCCACTTTTGTACATCTGGGTCAATAGGTGCAACTTAAAGTAGCTGGATGCATTCATTTAGGAGGGGTGTCCACAGTATTTTTTTACTTAAATTATGTGATCATGCATTTTTCATACATGTATCTAATGTGTCAGATAAATATGTTTATATAATTAGTTTTCTGAAAGGAACAGCTGAAATCATTTTGTGGCGGAAACTTCAGTGCATTGCTAGTAAGTGCGCACTCTCACTGGGAGAGCATCCTTGGCCATGGTGGGAATACTAGTAGTTCTGACGCACTTGGAAAAAAAAAACGAAGCGAAGCCAGTATGCTAGTAGAGCAGTCACTGCATTTCAACACGTAATTCATAGTCGTTTTAAAATTACAGCACCTTTCAGTTTGGAGGTTTCTTCTTTTTTTTCCTTTTCTCTCTTGCTGCAGAGGATGCTGGGAGATGTGGTTCCTAACAGTTAATGCATGTAGTTTTACTCTGATCGTGATGTCGTTAGCGGTCTGAGGTAACCCATAACTGGTCTTAAGTCCACTGGCATTAAGTGTTTACAAAAACAAAACAAAAATTAATGTCCAAGAGGTGACGTCATTAGACGACAATCGGCACCAGTCAGTCAGCAGTGATGCTAATTAGCACTGTCAATCTTCTTGCTCATGTGACCACTGGTAAGTTCCTGTTGGTCAAGACTCTCTTGGCACTATCCCTGCCTGTCTGGACTGAGGTTGGAGAGCCTAAAATGCTCTTTCGAGGTTTCGCTGTCTCCTTCTTCACATCCAAGTCCTGAGAGGGCAGAAGGGTGGTGCTAATGTTAGTGCTCTGTGTTGGAGGTAGAGATGAACCAAAGGAGGCCATGGCCAAGAGTAATGGGGTAGAAACCACCTTGGGTGGGAAAACACTGACAGGTCTGGAGCTTATAGCAGCTGTAGTCAAAGATGGCACAGTGGAGTGTGACTTTTTGGCATTAGCTTTAGCAGTGTGGGTTAGCAGTGTTGGCCTAGTGGACAGTATGGAGGGCTCAGAGCTGGTAGAGAGGTTCAACTCCGGTTGTAATGAAGCAGAGGAGAACAGTCCAGGTGCTGCTGTGGTAATGCCAATTTTTTTACTACATGACTCACAACATAGCTTATTGTAGCCTGGGATTGAACAATAGCGCGACAAAACTTCCATCTGGCAAAATATGGATTTATCACCCACACATGGCTCATCTGAAATGAGAGAAAAACGTTGATAAAGGTAGCTAATCACATTTGCTTTTCAACATCCAGTTTTTCACATCAAACATTTACAAAAAGCAAAAATGTCAAAAGTTTGTGATTGACCAATATAGAATTTTCAGTGGCTGTTACTGATGCCATTATTTAGAGTGCAGGGTGGCCGATAGCCAATTTATAATGCAGATGTCATGTTTGTATTTTCTTGCACCAGATAAATTATAAATATAATAAACTAAATATTTGTTGTTTATCAGTCATATTTTCATGTGCCTGTAGAGAGGTAACATTGAGACTAGGGGGAGCTCTAACATTGTTGTACAGGTGCCACACTAATTAGACTGCCTGCAGATGTGCCTGTAAATGTGCCATTTTTGTTTATCAGCCTCATGAGCTCATGCATATTGTTTAAAAATAATCATTCAATGCTGATTATGTAAAAATGACAATTATCTGCCTGTTCTACTTTCCACAATAACCAAAATGTAACAATAATAATAATAATAATAATAATAATAATAATAATAATAATAATAATTACACCATAATTTGTCATTGCTAGTGAAAACTGCAACTTAAAAAATGGTTCCTGGTTAAAAACTGGGTTAAATGTTCTAACAAATTTAAAGTGCTTACTGTGTAATTCTGTCAGGCAGCTACTTTAAAACATTTGAGTGTGCATGATGTATCATCCTGTCATCTGGCTTACTGAGCTGAGCACAACAGACACTTAATTTATCTGTAGTCATTAAATTGGGGTTAATACTGCACCTGTTAGTTTTGGCAGTTCATAATTGTCTTTAAGTGAGCAATATTTTCTTGTGCCATCATTGACACTCAGTACAAATATTCCACTAATAGTGACTCACTTGAGATTTTATTCAGAGGTGCATCTGCTGGCTCATCCCCATCAGTAGTGTAGTTGTCCTTCAAGGCCACTGTTGGAGTGGAGAATGATGGCTCTCCTGTGAAACAGCCAGTTTATATTACAATCAACAAAAGTAGGATATTTAGGGCTGGATTTACACTGTGAACCTTTCAGTCCATTTTATTTACATGAAACAGTTTCAGGCTTCAATTAACATTTCAATCAATTCATTTCAGACCTTTCATGGACCTGAAAGTAAATTGCACAATAGCTCTGATTGTAGAGCTTCATCAAAACTGAGGAATATAATTGTAGCTGTAAAGTATTTTTGAGTTCTTGTACATGTCACACTGCTTCTACAGGAACACACCTGGACATGGTGGGAGTTTGCAGACGGACACACTCTCAGGCTTCTCTCCATCACATTTGGCCACACTGCTGCTGTCTGATCCTCTGCACACGACTTGCCTTTGTTGGATGCCCTCACCACAAGTCACTGAACACTGCACACCAAGCACACACACATACACACACATTAACAAACACACAGGTGTGTTACTCAAAATACAGCACTGTTCACTCAGCTCAAACACAATCACCTACAGCTCTGCAAACTTACCTCTTCTATTCTTCTCTAAAGCAAGAATAAGGCTGTAGTCAAGACTGATTTTATCAAGACTAAGGCTATGGCTGGTCGAGATCAAGTCAAGACTGAGTAAAAAGTCTTCTTTAAGAACAAACATCAACTAGTTTTTAATTGTTGTTAGTACACATTTCTTGGTCTTTTACATGACGAATTGCTTATTAAACAGTTATTGTAATAAAATACATTTGCATTCTGTATAAACATAATAAATTAGTAAAACAAAAGTCTAAAAAATTAAGTCTAAAAAAGTAAAAAATTACTAGAGCATCTCTAAAAATTAGAATATCCTGAAAACGTTCGTTTGTATTCATAATATAATTCAAAAAGGTACATTTCACATATTTTTATGTTCATTACATGTAAATTGACAGATTTCAAACCTTTTTTGCTTCAATGTTGATACTGTTTCAATAGTTTTTTAAATAACTTACTCAAACATGAATATTCTAATAATTTGAGATTCTGGGTTTTCATGAGTTATACTTAATAAAAGCTTCCCAAATACTACAGAATACCAAATTCAGTGGGTGGAGTTACAAGAGATGGGGTTTTGGTTAATTGAGCAGTGGGTGAAGCTGCAAGAGAGGAATTTCTGATAAACTTGCCAGTGCGTGGAGCTACAAAAAAAGGAGGATTTTGAGTAAAGTGGACAATTGGTGCTACAAGAGAGGGATTTCTGATAAAGTGGCCAGCCTACATGACTACAAATACACATATACACACACCTGTGACCATGCCCCTGTCCTCCACTGAGCTGAACATGTAGTATTTGGTCCACAGTCTTGGCGAGTTTTTGGTCGTTCTGCGCTGCAGTATTTGGTGTGTATGGGTCTACTTGTACCATTCTGCAGAAGCTGGACACACTGTACCACCCGAGATTGATAACCCGGCTTACATGTCTTACTGCAGGGACCCCACTCCTCTACCACCCACCTGTAACACACACACACACACACACACACATTAATACCTCTAATAACATTAATAACACCACTGTGCATCTAGATAGTCTTGACATAATTGGATAAACTGCACAAGCCGTAACTGTTTTTTACAGAAATACATGTCATCATCACAGAATATTCTGGGTGACTATATGTGACCCCGTCAGGGAAAACCAGGTCAAAGTCATTCTTTTTTTTTTCAAAATTAGTTTTTTTTTAAACAACTTTTTTGTGAATTTAAGTTTTGTTTTTGATCAAAATATGTACTCTGATAGATATTTGACACTGTTATCTTTCATTTACAGCAATAAGTGTCTAAGTTTTGTCGCTAATGTGAGTGACACAATATTGACACGATACCTCAATAAGTTGCCCAGTGACTTTGGCCTGGTTTTCCCTGGTGGGGTCACATATTTGAGAAGGATAAAACTCAAAGGAAGAGATTCTTTTAGCTGCTTTCTTAAAGTTAGAAATGGTGGGTGTCAGAAATGTCAATAGGCCAATATACAACAAAATCTGCTATGTGATCTGTGAAGTATTTCTATATAACATTCAAAAGCTGAAGGTGTGAATTGGTGTGTGTGTGTGTGTGTGTGTGTGTGTGTGTGTGTGTGTGTGTGTGTGTATGAACAGATAAATATTATAGACATACTCAGGAGGACTGCACTCATTGATGTTGCAGCGTTTGCGGATGGGTTTGGGTTTCTTATTAACCTCACAGAAGTTCCTGTGGACGAAACGACTGTCACTCTTCCTTCTACAGCCGTACTTAGTGTACTGAACACCTGAACAACACACACACATACACACAAACATATATTAGGCTGTCAAACTAAATATTTCTGATTAATCTTATTATTTTGTGTAGTTCATCTCTAATTATTTGAGCAACTTTTAAACAAGAGTAGTTAGGTTCCTCTTTGTGTATTTTGATGCTTAATGCCTCACAATTTGTTGAAGTAACCTATAATAAACTTGTACAGTAGTTTCTGTACCATATGTTAATACTTACAAAATATTAACGGCAATATTACAAGTACAGACAAAATTCTAACTTCATGCTGACTGATATCAATGTGTCTAGCTCTGTAATGTACTTATATTTATAGATTTGTCATGCAACTTGACTCCAAAATTGTTTTGGTTGGTATCACATTTGGGTTAAATGTGTCAAATACCACTTTAAAACCATCATTACAGACATTTAGAGCTCTAATAAGAGGAACACATCACCAGAGACCTAGATATTAGAGCTGCTAATAACACTACATACATTACACATAGTTCATATGCAATTTTAGAGCACACACACATACATTCAGTCCTAAGCTTACATGTATACACACATCAATTAGCTAAATCATTATGTTCAAATCAAATAACATTGATTATCTCATAACTATGGTGCATGAGAGGGTCTTGGGATATATTAAGCAAGAAGAGTGGAGTCATTTCTAATGGAAAAGTTATATTTGGGAGAAATGGGCAGGCATGACGACGTGAGTCACTTTGCCTAGGGCCAAATCATTATGATCAGACAACTGAGTCACAGCATCTCTCAGACTTGCTCTTGGTTAGCAGTGGTCAGTACACACTGAAAGTGCCTTCCAGATACCAAAAGACACCTTCACAGTTTGTGTAGATTTCAAGCTGTTTTGATGGAATGGGGAGGACCAACAAAATAGTATATCAGCATGTTGGTCATAATGTTTTGCTCATCAGTGTAAATAATTGTTCAAACGTATTTCTCTCTCTTTCTCTCTCTCTCCATCTCTCTCTCTCTCTCTCTCTCTCTCTCTCTCTCTCTCTCTCTCTCTCTCTCACACACACACACACACACACACACCTCCACCACAGAGTTTAGTGCACTGTGACCAGTTCTTCAGAGCCCACTCGTACGTGTCCAGTTCAGCCAGTAGGACATTGTTGTTGGTGATGTTGGGCACCAGGTCTTCATGGATGATGTATTTATAAGTTAAACTGACTTTAGTGTCTTCTTCCTGAGGAACCACCTGCAGAACCAAACACAACCCAGTAAACATCTCACTCAAACAGAACACAGCCCAGTACACTACACAGCCCAGTAAACACAGCCAGTCACAACTTGGCCAAGTAATAACCTCAGACAAACAGTACACATCCCAGTAAATACTTCAGCCAATCAGTGTACAGCATAGTAAACACTACAACCAATCAGTTCACAACCTAGTAAACACCTCAGCCAACCAGAACACAGCCCAGAAAAAAAAAAACATGCCAATCAGAATACAACTCAGTAAAAATCTCAGCCAAACATAATATAGTCAGGTAAACACCTCAGCCAGTTAGAACAAAGTCCAGTTACACCACAGTCAATCAAAACACAGTTCAATAAACACCTCGGCCAATCAGAACAGCCAGGTAAACACCTTAGCAAATCACAATACAGATCATTAAACACATCATCTAATCAAAATAGAGTCCAATAAACACCCCAACCAATCAAAACACAGCTGGGTAAACACCTCAGCCAATCATAACACAGCTGGGTAAACAACTCAGCCAATCACAACACAGCTGGGTAAACAGCTCAGCCAATCACAATACAGCTCGGCAAACAACACAGCCAATCAGAACAGTCAGGTAAACACCTTAGCAAATCACAATACAGATCATTAATTAAACACATCAGCTAATCAAAAGAGTCCAATAAACACCTCAGCCAATCATAATACAGCTAGGTAAACACCACAACCAATCAAAACACAGATGGTTAAACACCTCAGCCAATCATAACACAGCTGGGTAAATAACTCGGCCAATCACAACACAGCAGGGAAAACACCTCAGCCAATCTAAACTCTAATTACACTATCAGGACTATTAGACTAATGATTTTTGATACCTAAAGTTGTCGGTTTAATTACAAATTTAAGTATATATTTTTGTATTCCCTCAAATTCATGTTAATTCCCTGAAAATTTATAAAAAGAAGGGATATGAAAATTTTATTTCATTTGTTAGCAAATGTATACTTAAACATTTGAGCACATACACATCTACAGTCAGAATTCAGATTTTTCTTACCAGTACTACGATGCCTTCATGCAGAGGGCCCATAGTTTTCAGTGTTTCCTTCTCTCCTTCAACTGAATACTCCCACTCCAGTCCACTATCAATGAAGTTCTTCGATTTGACTTCATCTCCCTTTGCATTCAGAATGAAACTGCCTGTGACCTGATTTTTAACCGCTGTGGAGCACAGACAGATAAAAAAAAAACAAAATAAATCATTTTTGGCTTGTATATTTTAAAACGTCAAGTTTACTAAATAAAAATGTTCTTAAAAATATGCAGACTTCCATCCACTTAGAATGCAGGCTCCCAGCAGTTACTCTCTGCTTATATTTAAATGCAGAACTGGCTGCGTTTGCCAAGTGTCAGAAAAAACAGACAGTCAACCACTATCAGCGTCAAGCAGATGACTCATTTGACAGCAAAATTAATGAGAATGACAATGTCTAAATGAAGCACATAATTCCCATAAATCCTCCTGTCTTGACTTTGGGGCATAAGCTGAGGGGTAGGAATAAAGTTCTTAGATTCTGAAAAAAACAATTCATATAACTCATCATTTAATTTACACTCACTGGCCACTTCATTAAGTACACATACACAGATACACACCTTGTATATACACTCACTGTTCATACCAGCTCCACTGACCATCAGCCATCTCATCCAATCAGAACATTGTCCAGGAAGGATCTTAGCCAATCAGAACACAGCCCAGTAAATAACAAAACAGTCTAGTAAAAACTTCAGTCAATCAATACATAGCCAATTAAACACTTTAGCCAATCAGTACACAGCCAGGTAAACACATAAGCCATTCAGTACATAGCCTGGTCTCTGACTTTACATCCACAAGGTGGACCACCATGGTAGGTGTGTCTAATAGAGCAGGGTGAAAGCAGACTAACAAAGTAACAGAGAAACAGATGGACTACAGTCTGTAATTGTAGAACTGTAATGTGCACCTATATGTGACCCTGCCAGGGAATAACAGGTCAAAGTCATTCTTTTTTTTTCAAAATTATTAAAACTTTTTTTTTCTTACTGAAACTGGACAATAAGGGACCGTCCCAGTGTATATCCACGTGTAATGTC
>BRDA01013615.1:141679-158096 GCA_036984385.1 Crenuchus spilurus | reverse complement strand
TTTGTTTTTGATCAAAATATGTACTACAATAGATACCTGAGACTGTTATCTTTCATTTACAGCAATAATACAGAGTGGCTAAGTTTTGTCGCTAATGTGAGTGACACGATATTGACACGATATCTCAATAAGTTGCCCAGTGACTTTAGCCTGGTTTTCCCTGGCGGGGTCACATATGGTCAGTGGTGCTGATAAAATACACAATGAGTGTAGGTATACCTTATGAAGTAGCCAGTGAGTATAATACATCACCAAAACCTCTCTCAACCAACTCTAGGTAGGGGTGTACACACTGTATAACTGTCCCAAGAAGGATCATATGAAGGCTAGTGTAGCCACATCATTGGAAAAGAATGTGAGCTTGAAGTTTGAAGGAGATAATGGAAAACTGCTCATTGACACCGATGTAGAGACACATTCTGCCATTTTGCACTAGTTTGATACAGCAATGGTCTCATCTGCCGACATACCTCAAGAACTTCCATCAGGTCAAAAAGGACCAATAAGCTGAACGTAAGCTGCATTTCTTGGCAATATTGAATAGTATCTTCAGAACAGCCTTCTACGATGTAGCGGTCTAGAAATAGTTTTCTAGAATGTAGCCTGAATGAATGTTTACGTTCTACTTTTTTGAAGGAGTGATTGAATTGGGGGGACTATAGATTCCAATGGCCACAGATTGTTGGGACCTTGGGTCAAGCAAGAGGGCAAAGGTGAAGAGCTACAATGCCAGCCCTCCAAGAACTGAACAGTGTCAGACTCACCAATAATGTGTGGAGATGTCTCATTCTCCTCAATAACAATGTGTCTTGCTCCAGCAGGAATATCAAACATCTTCAATGAACCTGTCCAGAATAGAGTTTTTAAAGCCCTTAATCCATAAGCCCCTCTACAGTCTTAGTACTGGTTATTACAAGAGCAGAATATAGTGAAAAAGTTTGCAATAATTATACAATAATTATAGTGAATAATTTACACTCCTAAATCAGAAAAAGTAGAGTTTGGAAAATGCCAATAAAAATGTCTAGGGTTTCTCACAATTACTTTGTCTTTTATTTCACTGCAGACAATATGAACCTCGATATTTCATTGACTGGTTAATATACATCCATTCCTGTATTTCAGGCTGGCAAAACATTCCAAAAATGATGGAATGGATACATTTACCACTTGTAATGTTGCCATTCCTTCTCACAACATTTAAATATGTTTTTAGCATTGAAGATACCAAGTGATTAAGTGCTTCAAGTGTTATTTTGTTTCTTCCTGCATACATGTGTGCAGCAGTGCAGGGTTGTAACATTGTTCATTTCAAAATCCTCCAAACATTCTCTATTGGAGACAGTTCAGTACTGCATGGAAGCCAATCCAGTAACAGTATCCTCTTCTTTCACAGCCATGCCTTTGTAATGTGTGCAGAATGTAGTTTCGTATTGTCTTGTAAATGCATTGATGTCCCTGGCTTTTTTACATGTTGCTGATAATTGGATGGTCCTTTTAGTCTTTTGTCTGGAGCACAGGTCATCCAAAAAGATCTGTAATTGTGATTTGTCTGAGCACAATACACAATTTCCACTGTGTGGTACATCTCAGCTGCCTCTGGAGACTACACAGTAAATCTGCCAGTGTTAAATCAACACTATTAGAGTTAAATTAACACTAAGAGTTTAGTTAGAGTTACTTTAACTCTAGTAGTGTTGATTTAACACTGGCAGATTTACTGTGTAGAGAAGTAAAAGCTGCTTCTGGTCATAGTTAAAGTAAGAGTTACTTCTTGCACAGTAAAGTTTTAAAAGGCTTTTGTGAACAGAACTCCATACTGTAGTGGCTGAAAAAGGTTTGCCAAAGTAATCCTTTGCCTATATAAGCTATTGATGAATGACAGCTCATCATGAAGTATCATCTGAAAGGTCATGTGTGTTCATCTTAGATTTGCAACCTTGCCCTTTATGCACTGAAATTCCTCCGGATTCCATGAATTGTTGAATAATATTATGCACTGTAGAGGTAGAAATATGCAAATTCCTTGATCTTCCTATGACGAACATTGTTTTTAAATATTTTAACAATTTTCTCATAAATTTGTTGACAAACTGGAGATCCTTTTCCCATATCTTTGGTCCTCAGAGACTCAGTTAATAACCATTCATATAGTATTATGAATGTACATTAACAAATGAAATTAAGTTGACCAGAGAAAAAGTTTTTTTTTTTTTTTGCATTTTCAGTATTGTCTCTGCTTTTTCTGATTTGAGGTTGCAATTCAAAGGTAAATTGTCATATATTTTATATTTATTACATGTACAGTGACATACTTCAAGCCTTTTTTGTTTAATACTGGTATTGGGGCTTTTTTTGTCATAAGAAAACATAAAAGTCTGAAGTGCAGACGTGAATCAGAACATAAATCAAATGTAAAGGGAATTCATTAGGGATTATATCTATTTAATGGATAATATTTAATGGTACTTTTTAAAAATGCAACAGTAATGACTGTAGAATTCAAAAGGTTATAGTGAGGTTACCTGTCTTTTTAGGTGTTTTATTGAGAGTGAGTTTGACGGTGCGACAGTGTGAATTGTCTCCCTCACAAACTCCGCACTTATCCTCCTGCTTATAGGAGCCAACCTCCTTATCACACCCCACATGCTGAGAGAGAGAGAGAGAGAGAGAGAGAGAGAGAGAGAGAGAGAGAGAGAGAGAGAGAGAGAGAGAGAGAGAGAGAGAATGGATGGATTACTTTGACAGACTCTGTACTTGCTGGCTTGGTTACATTCATAGAATTTCTTCAAGCAAGTTGAACTGCAAGTATAATAGAACGACATGTTCTGGAGGTGCACATGAGGCTTCACCATGGCCAATGCCCCGTGTCAGGTAGAGGGGTATAAAGCCCCCCAGCTCAGGCCTGTGGAACAATGGAACTGTGTTGTCTGGAGTGAGGAAGCTCAATTCAAAACCTTTGAGAGTAGGATTGGACTTAATCCAGAACTAATCATGGTCACTAAGATAAACCAATGTGCCAATGTGATTTTCACATAATGGAATTTGACCTCCACATTTAACCCATTCGTGCAGTGAAACACACACACACGCACACACACTAGGCTGTGAGAATTTGTGCCCGAAGCGGTGGGTAGCCCTTATCCACCGGTGCCAGGGGAGCAGTTAGGGGGTTAGGTGTCTTTCTCAAGGGCACTTGAGTCATGTACTGTCTGGGGGTCGAACCGGCGACCTACTGGTCACAAGACAAGGTCCTTACTACTAGGCCATGGCTGCAGCCACAACCTGGCTTTACTAATGCTGTCATGAATGAATATAACCAAATTCTCACAGTAATGTTCCAACATCTAGTGTAAAATCTTCCCAAAAGAATAGAGGTTGTTACCCGCTGATGGACACTTTATAAAAGTGTACAGTCATTGACCAATGTGCTTGCACATACAGAGGAAATTTACCTGCGTATTTAACCCATCTGTGCAGTGAAACACAATACACACACACTAGCGTGCACACTTACTTAGAGTGGTGTGCACCCAGAGAACAGTTAGGGGTTAGGTGCCTTGCTCAAGGGCATTTCAGTTTTGTCAGTTCAGGGGATAGAACCAGCAACCTTATGGTCACAAGGCCAGCTCCAGTTCAAGCTGATCTGAAACATTCTTTTCCAGAGCAGCATCTTGATCAGCAGCTGATCTGTCTGTTCCACCATGAGCTTGTGATTAAGGAACCAGCCTTGTGACCAGAAGGTTGTTGGTTCAAGCCCCCAACTGCTTCCCAGGCGCCATAGATCTCACCGAGTTCACTAGTGTGTATATATGGTCAAAATTACTCTGTGTGCAAGCACGTTGGTCAATGTGTCACTTTGACTTCACTTCTCTGGTCACACATGTGTTCTTTTATACATCAGCCCAAAATGTATGCTTTTGTAGGTCGGTCTACAATCGTGCTCTTCTCCACCATGCAGGATATTTCCATGAGTATATTAATAAAGTAATAAAGATTCTCACCAGACACTCTCCTCTAGCACACACACTGAATGGGTCAGTGTAGCTGCAGCGTGTTCCATCGTGCATCACCTGGTTCATGAACACGATCTCACCCGTTTCCTTAGAACGACAACTCAGCTCACATTTATGGGCCTCTGAAACACACACACACACACACACACACACACACACACACACACACACACACACACACACACACACACACACACACACACACACACACATTTCAATTACAAACATTTCATCTTTCTCTCTGATCACTACACATATTTGCCACTTTATCTGAAACCCCTACACTGTACATCCACTCACTGCCCACTTTATGAGCTCCACCTATAGATCCACTACATTGGTGTACAGATTATAGTACAGTATAGAGTACTACTAGAGTATAGTACAGACTGTATTATATATGTTGTTGTACATTTTATCAGCCGGTCAGTTTCTGAAAACATGACCACTGTTGTTGATATTATTTGGGTGGTGAACTTTTCTCAGCACAGCGGTGACTGTGGTGCTGGTACAAGTGTATCAAACTGCTGAAGTTGCCTGTTAGTGTCACTGAGATTGAGTGGACCACCCCCAATAATATCAAAGAAGAGCAGCCGATGAAGAGATTGAGGATCACAAACACAAACTGTGCATCGACAGATGAGCTACAGTCTCAGAAGACCAAGGTTGAGCTACAAGAGTTTCTGATGAACTGGTCAAAGGGTCAAGCTAAACAACACAGGAGCTTCATATCAGATATGATATAGGAGCACACACAGTTCCAAACGCGATTTGAAAGATCAGATTTTTTTCTGTTCACACAACACTGAAAATGTGAAATGTGTTATCAGCTGATTTCTCACCATCAGGATGTTCATAAGGCAGCCAGGTGTGTTTGATGTTGTTGTGGTATTTATTGCTGCGCTGGAGACACTGCTGTGCTCTGAAGTCTTCATATAGTTTAGCACAGTCGTCAGTGTTACACATCTGATAGTCAAATGCAGAACCAGGACAATCACGACCTCCATATGCAGGGCTGGAGAGAGAGAGAGAGAGAGAGAGAGAGAGAGTTGTTTTCAAAACAACTTTTTTGTGAATTTAAGTTTTGTTTTTGATCAAAATATGTACTACAATATATCTGAGACTGTTATCTTTCATTTACAGCAATAATACTGAGTGGCTAAGTTTTATCGCTAATGTGAGTGACACGATATTGACACGATATCTCAATAAATTGCCCAGTGACTTTGGCCTGGTTTTCCCTGGCGGGGTCACATATATATATAAAGAAAAGATAAAAAGCATTATCCCTTAAGATTCTGCATGGAAATCAGTCAAATTAAAATCCATCCACCCATCCATCCATCTAGTCACCCATCCATCAGTCCACCAACCCATCCATCCACCCATCCATCCAACCAACCACTACTCACGCTGGGTTGTTACATTGGCGACTGCGGGACCGAATTCCTCCCCCACAGGTACGAGAACATGAGCCAAATTTCCCCCAAGAACTCCAACCTCCATCATGACCATATGGCTGGTAAGAGGACCTCCAGATACAGTGACCTTTAAAACACCACTACACACACACACACACACACACACACACACATACACATGTTAAACATAGACAGACATAGTCTATCATCTGATCAGGATCTGTGCATTTGTATATAAAGAGATGGGCATAGTTTTAGATCCAGAAGGTGGTGTTTTGGGGGACACTGTGAAGTTGGAGACTGTAGAGAATTAAGCTAATAAACTAAAAATTAGATATTCACGTTTTACATTGTAGAGATAAACAGTATTTATACTGTCTGAATAGTCATTTACTCAAACCCACAATTACATTTTCTGATAATCTGAGAATTTTTGATCTTCATGAGCTACAACTGATCAACATTTTAAAATACTATTTATTACACTTTACATGTCATGAATATAAAATCTGACAGTTTACCTTTTTGAATTAAATTATGAACAGACATTAACTTTTTCCACAATATTCTAATTTTTGATGTATTTATATTCATTTTAATGTTAAAGTTTGCAGTTTTATATTATTATTATTATTATTATTATTATTATTATGAAGTGTCCATTTGGTGGTTTGTCATCTGTACCTTATTCATTGTCTTGTTTTCCTCACTTCATTGTTGTGATTGTGTGTGTGTGTGGGAGGGATAGATAGAGAGAGAGAGAGAGAGAGAGAGAGAGAGAGAAAGGGAGAAAATAAGAGCACTGAGCTGTATCAGCACTGTTCATTTATTTTAGAAAGTGCTGTACGAGCTGTACGAGCTTTGAATAAATTCAGCTTACAATCATTATTCTCCAGCTATTGTGCATCTTCACCAAGCTTATTCTCACTACAGTTAAAAATAAATATGTTTATATTTTGAGCTAATGTAAATTCAGCAACAAAACAGAAAAAGCACAGCAAACTGAACTTTAATTTTATTCTGCAAAAGACAAGAACTGGCCTTCTGCCCAAAAACAAATCAATGAACAAAATATACAAAAGATGTTGCCAGAAAGAAAAGGCAAATAAAGCACATTACATATTTACTTGCTTTGTGGATAATTATGTTGTTTATTGAATGTGTCGTCAGTTTTAGTCATTGATTTTTATTCAGTTTTCTAAAAACCTTCAGCTGTTTTTAAAATCATGTTATAACAATACATATTTTGGCATTCCTAGTTTTATTCATGTTCATATTCATTATAACTTTTTATCAGCATTGGTCCACACTTCTAAAACTTCTCAGAGTAATAATAATGTTGATCTGAGGTCAGTTTATGACATTTCTAAATGCTCTGAATACAATACTGTTTCCTGTTTTACTTGATAAATATAGAACGCTGTGGGAACTCTAATGCCACTATATTAGAAAGTTCCATTAATGCTACTTTGAAAACATTTGTTCTTAACATTTAGAGAACTTGTTGTATGTAATATTATCTAACAGGGATTGTTTTGTGATAGCTCAAATAATAACAAGCAATACACTTTCTTCAGGCTTTATTTAAAATGTGCATAGTCTGCAATTTGAGTTGAATCATTTTATAAAGAGCTGTAATTTGAACAAACCTACCTTATCTGCCTCTAATCAGGCTGCTCTTTTATATATAAAGAGTTACTGACCCAGAGGATTAGCCTTTTTCTAATAATATGCTCTATTGTACATGGCTGATATCATCTTTATATGTGATAAAAGAACCAGACACTCAGTATTTTAATTATGTTGTGTTTTAATCATGTTTTTCAAGCCCACAAAGGACAATTTCATTACGTCTAGCTTAATTGAATAAAACTGACCCTTTAAGGACCAAGCCTGTCTGAATAGACTTGTTATTTTTAACTGTTATGTACTGATACAGCACATTATCCTTAAGTGGTCTATATAACTGGATTCAGAAAAACTCAAATGTAGCACTGTCATGATTATCATCATCACTGCCAATCACCTGTCTGTCATCACTGGTACAATTATTTTAGTTAATCACTATTGTTTTTCAGGGTGGCTGGATGGTTACCATGTTTGACTCTCAGCACTGAGGTCTCGGGTTTGATGCCCCATACGGGTGGAGTTTCCATGTTCTCCACATGTCTGTGTGGGTTTCCTACAGTGTCTTTTGTTTCCTCCCACAGTCCAAAAACATAGAGGTCAGGGGAATTGGGTACTCTAGATTGTCCTGGAGTGAGTGTGTGTGTGTAGGCAGGGATTTGATTGATTTAGCTAAGACAGTTAATGCCCTGATTAGTGAAGGAGTAGTGAACTCACTGTGACCCAGACCAAGATTAGAGAATGGATGGGTGGACAATTGTTTTGATGCTCACATGTTTATTTCACAAACAACCAGAATATGAATTTTCATTTGTTACTTTGAAATAAAATAGATCAAAAGAAAGAATTAACTAACATGATAAGTTTATGTAATTAAAGCTTTAGTAGTGTTAGTAGCACTATTTGTGCTTGAGTACAAACTGGTCCCTGGTCAGGTTAGTGCTACTGAGTATGAACAATTGTCAACAATGGTTGGAAGCAATATGTAAATGTGAGCAAGTTGAGCTTTTTATTGAAATAAAGCAAAACAAAACTGAAAAACTTAAGGAACTCAAAAATGAAACATACACATGAAGGTAATGGTGATAGTGGAGCTTGAGATGATGCAAAGGATGATGTAGACAACATAGACAGTGATGTGGAAAGTGACGTAGAAAGTGACGAGACCAGACAATAGTCACAGGGAAAATGCAGGAAACATTTAGACGGTTTAATCAGAACTGGGAACAGTGGGAAGGAGTGTGAACACAATGATGAGAGGCGTGATTTAGGCAGGTAACAAGGTGAAGACAATAAGGTAAGCACAAGCACACGGACATGGGAGAACAGACCTGAAGAGAGAAAGAGACTAAAACCTGATAACAGACCAGTTAATCTAACCTGATCAGTTAACCTGTCCTTTATATTGCTATCACAGTTATTTACATGACAGTTAACTGTCAGCTAAGATTTTATACTCTATGCAGTAAAAAATACAAAACCTGTATTTGTCTTAAAAATTTGTCCTAAATCATACCGACTAGCCTATGAGACCTTAATTAAGATCTTGATGTGGTTTAAGCAGTCTGAGGGAACTGGTGATGCATTTTTACTTTTTTCTTGACTTTGAGTTGTAGTGTTAGTCTTATGGTTCCAGCTCTCAACTAAAGCAGCAGCATTTGAACTCAAATCTAGAACTAAGTTTAAGTGGAAAATTGTATAAATATGATTTTTGATTGAACAATTCCTTTAATGAGAGAAGTTCCTAAATTAGAAGTCTGGCTTGTGTGTTTGCTGATAAGTGTAAAATCAGTCAAGTGGTCCATTCTACTTGACTGTAGTCAAATAGGAAATTCTTAGTTATGTTGAATTATAAAACCAACCAAACTAGCTTCTGAGACTACGATGATCATAGCAAAAAAAATGCAATCATAATATTGTGCAGGCTGACTGAATGTGATCCCAAGCTATATGTTTGTATGTTATGCATATAGGAGTTTGTAAGTGTGATGATGACCCACCTTGCCTGGAGCACACTCTGTCCCATCCACAGGAGGTCCCTTCTTAGTCTTACAGAAATACTGATTATCAGGGTGACTACACCACAGCTGCTTACATGGATCATACGTACGGAACTGAGAGAGAGAGAGAGAGAGAGAGATTACTAATATTCCATTGTTATAATTAAAACTACCACTACTAAACTAGTGCTATATATACAAAATATATAATAAGTATTTAACATTCTGCTATATCAGCTGATGCTGATGTATTGTGAAGTCCTCCATTTAATTATCAGCACAATACAAACTGAACAAGTGAAACTGAACACAAAATATCACCACTATTAAAATAAAATAAAATAAAATAATATTTTATAAAAAAACACATTTTTCTGCACATTTTTACTTAAGAATGAAAACCTAGATGAATGAAAATGAAGAAAAACAAAATAACAAAAAAAAAAAAAAAAAAAAAAAAAAAAAAAAAACTAGGAACCAAAACTGCACAGCTGGAGAGTTTCAGCTGCTTAGAAAATTAGTTTAGTAAAAGTCACCATTGAAAGCTGTCAATTATACTGTCACTGATTGACTAACTATACTATGCATACAGTATAATAGAAATACTACATTATAATATCTTTTAGATCTTTTAGAATCCCTTTATAATATAAAATAAGTCAGGACTTAAAATGAAATATTCAGGAATATTTTGTTAAAATGAAGTGATAGTAAAGACTTACGGCCGTGCACATCTTATATCCCACTCCAAAATCAAAGCGACACTGCTCGTCCATGGAGTAGTTGATGCCTGGCAGCTCTGGGAGTTTGGGCCACTTGTGCTCGAAGGGATCGTCCAACAGACAGTCATATGAGCTAAAGGCAAAGTCAGAAAAATGCTGAGCGTCATTCAGAAAGTGTGCAGTGATACAGTGATACCGTTTCCAATCCAATTCAATTCAAATTTATTGCATATCACGTTTCACAACAGCTGCTATCACAAAGCAGCTTTACAACATCTCAAAAGTCAAGAACCCACAGCAGAGGATACAAGAAATGTATGTTCTCTAAGAGCATGATGAAGAAACCTCTAGAGGAACTCAAAAGAGGAATCCATCATCATCTGATCATCAGAGAGAACAACAGTATATAAATAAGAAAGGAACAACTCAGGAATGTACAGCAGTGAAAAAGGACAGCTGAAGTTATCCTGATCATTAAATAGAGATTAAGATTAAAGAGTGGAAAATCAAACACTGATGTTAGAGAATGACAGGGGTTACTGGAGTAAGAACTAGATAAAGGGGTTATGATTAGGTGAGGTGGTGACTCAGTATAGAGAATATATAGTGAATGAATGTACATACCCATTGTATTTCTCATTTGTATCTCATTTGTTATGGTGCATTTATACATTCCTCATCAAGTTGGAATAACAGTCTTTCTGGATGAAATCAGACTAAAAGATGATGAAAAGTCTTACTGCTAGTAGATACAATTATGTCAAGCATAGAGACTTGAAGTTGTAGATTGTACATCTTTAGATATGGTTTTGTAATCTTTTGCAGCCTTATGGGCATCAGCAACTCTTTTTCTGAGGTCCTCAGAAATCTCATTTGTTCATGCCATGATACACTTCCACAAACATCTGTTGTGAAGTGCAGACTTTGATAGATCCCTGTTCCTTAAATAAAACTGGTTGTCCACTCACACCTGATTATCATCCCATTGATTGAAAACATCTGACTCTAATTTCACCTTCAATTTAACTGCTAATCCTACAGGTTCACATACTTTTGCCTCTCACAAATATGCCATATTGGATCATTTTCCACAATAAATAAATGAGCAAGTATATTTTTGTTTAACTGGGTTCTCTTTATCTACTTTTAGGACTTGTGTGAAAATCTGATGATGTTTTAGGTCATAATTATGCAGAAATATAGAAAATTCTAAAGGGTTCACAAACTTTCAAGCACCACTGTATATTCACATAGTATAGAGTCTAGCAGTTCTAGACCTTAAATCTGCATAGAAAAAAGTCTGGTACATCAAATGACATTTAGCTCCCTGCTAAAGGATTTGCATAGATTTGATAAACAAACCATCAAACCAGCACCACATCTGATCTTATGCAGTATTGTGTAAACCTTAAAAACATATAAATAATATATCTTATATACAACAACAGCATCTATAATACAGATTAAGATATTAAACTGTGCTGTTTTTGGAAACTGAAATTTAAGAATCAATTACTGGACACCTGTGAAGTTGAACAGAATTATTTTAAACATTTTACTCCAATTTAATTTTTTTTGTTTTTATGTTTTTTTTTTGTTTTGTTTTGTTTTTTTTAGTTTTTAGGTTTAACTATTATTATCCATTTTTGAGTGACAATACAATGGTTTGATTTGATTACTTCATTTATTCAGTTCTATCTCTTTCTGCATGACCATTGTCTTTGTGAACACACTGAAAATACACATGAGAGAGGCACACAGTGCATGTGATAATGTACTATCAAGTGCTCTCAATGTTTATGAAAAGGACATGAATAACACTTCAGAGTGAAAATGAGAGAGCATTGAGCAGTGTCTGACAGTACCTCAGCACTCCTACCAACAAAGAAGACCATATAACAAGACCCTTCATTTCAAATGGATTTCACTGCTGATGTTCAAGAGAGATTGAGCATCATCTGAGCACTGAGAATAACTATTTTTAATTTACATGTAGATTAGATCAAAATAAGACTAATAGAATATGATATTACTCAGTGTGATCCAGCTAAATGATAGTCTTTCTGAATGACATCTAACCAATACATAATCATAGTCTTACTGACTGATATCAGATTAATATATGATGAGTCTTAATGAATGAGATCAGACCAATGGATGATGACAGTCTTAGTGAATGTGATCAGATTAATAGATTATGGAAGGCTTACTGAATTAAATCAGATTAGTAGATTATGACAGTCTTACTGAATGAGATCAGACTAATGGATGAGGAGTCTTACTGAATGAGATTAGATTAGTAGATTATGACAGTTTTACTGAAAGAGATCAGACTAATAGATAAGGAGTCTTACTGAATGAGATTAAATTAGTAGATTATGGCAGTTTTACTGAATGAGATCAGACTAATGGATGAGGAGTGTCACTGAATGCAATCAGATTAGTAGATTATGACAGTCTTACTGATTGAGATCAGACTAATAGATGAGGAGTCTTACTGAATGAGATCAGATTAGTAGATTATGACAGTCTTACTGAATGAGATCAGACTAATAGATGAGGAGTCATAATGAATGAGATTAGATTAATAGATGATGACAATCTTACTGAACGAGATTAGATTAGTAGATTATGACAGTTATACTGAATGAAATCAGATTAAAAGATGATGACAGTCTTCTTGGATGAGATCAGACTAATAGATGATGACAGTCTTCCTGAATGAGATGAGACTAACAGACAATGGAAGTCTTGCTAAATGAGATCAGATTAAAAGATGATGACAGTCTTACTGGATGTAGCGGTTGAGCTCCTGTTTGCTGCAGCGAGACCAGTGGTATCGGTGGAACGCAGCCTGAACCAGCGGAGCCATAATACTGCCCATACTGGTCTCATCTCCACAACGATTACCCTGACCATCATGCTCCATACCCAATCTAGAACCAACACAAATGTTAAAAAAGACAAATTAATAGTCAGTTCAGAACAGAATACTTATCACAACATTGCCATCATTTTAAATGCTTGATTGTTAATAATTGCATAATTTATAAGCCAACAGAATGAATGAAGTCAACAACAACCAAATGACATTCAATAGTATAGTGGGAGAGTATTTCCTCTCAACTGCTGAAGCTGTATGTTTCCTCTTAATTTTCAAACTCATTTAGAGGGCACATACCCTGCATTTTACTTCTGATTTAATTTGTGTGACATTATTTACCAAAAAATAAGGTCTAATTTATTTTACATGACCAACCTAAGTTTAGCCCTAAGAATTAAACAGACCAGTTTGGTTACTGTGCCTTTAAGAGTGATATATGTAAATGAGCTGTTCTGATTGTTTTCACATGACTGTACCTTCTCCAAAACGCTCTCCCATTCTGATATTCAGCTGTTGGTAGATACAGTCCCAAATATTTCAAGTCACCTATTCCCCAATGCAAACCTCCAGGTAATTGTGTAAAACATTTCCATACCCACTGGCCCATGATCAAACTCTCACACTTATTCACCCGAGCTGAAGACACCCCCTCATAAAGAGATAAATGCCATATAAGAGCTTGCACATCCTCCTCCTCCTATACAGAGACCATCTGCAAAGGCAGATGGTGTCACTTTCATCTGAAAGCCATGAACTGACAGCCCCAGCAGCTAAGACCTCAGTCTACACAGCAAAGGCTCTACTGCTAACCAATATATAAGCATAACCCTGTCTAATTCCTTAGAGTATCTTAACTCTTCAGCTTAATCTTCCCAACAACCTTGAGCATTATGGAGGCATCAGTATATAAAAGCTTCACCCACAACAAAAAATAGCACCCACCCCAAAAGCCTCAATAGTTCTAAGCCAATTATTGTGATCAATTCTATCAAAGGTTTCAAGTTACAGTAACCCAACTTGCATAAATCAATCACAATGTGAAAAAAATACAAATCCATGATTGTACAACCAGGCACACACAGATAGCCAATATGTGCCTCTGAGAAGATGGCTTTGTCAATTCTTAAAGACCTCAAAGTGCAGCTTACTGAGATACTGTGAGCCTCCTGCCGCAGCCATGTCTCTGGCCATGCCCCCCACCTCATCAGCCTGTTCCACTGCCATGTGCGTCTTTATCCTTCACGTCCGGTCTGCATCATGTCCACGTCACTAGTCATGTCATGTCACGTCTCATGTGTGTCTTGTTACTCATAGCCTTTCCCCATTCCATGTGTTGATTAGTTTGGTTTAAATGTTACCTCATGTTCACTAGTCCTTGTCAGTCATTCTATGTGTTTATGTCAATGTTGTTCTAGCCACAGCAACAGTCTAGTGTGTTTCACTGCTACAGTTTGTGTTTTGTTTTGTTTTTGTCAGTAAAATCACAATCTTGGATTCCACTCCTGCTTCCGTCTCCTCGTCAGCCACAGCATTTACAGATACCTTATTTTGACTGAATATAGAAAGAGCATTGAGTGCTTCCTCAGTCACAACACAATGCAATGCAGCTTGTTTGAAGATGGTGGATGCTAGTGAAGCAGCTTTCAGCAGGGCAAGCAGTGATGTGATTTTTATGTCTATTAGTATCTTTACTACTGCTGCCAAAGAAAAATTCCACAGCTGGAAAAAAAACACATTCCCAAAGTCGCATCTAGAAATGCATTAATTTCCTTTACCAAGTAAAGCTGCTGTTCTTCACCACCCTGAGATGCTCTGTCCAAAATGACTGAAAAACTATCCTACTATCCTTCATTCTCTATTACCCGCATCTCACGGTCTGCCACAATATTATCAGCACCCTCAGGGCAGAGTCAGCCTTGCCCATCATTACCCACCACCACATCAATTAAATCTATGTGTACTCCAACCTCTTCACCTGTGGGCATGCCATCAGTCTCAGTCACCTCATCATCGACCTGCACCACACAAAAATCTCTGCGGTCTTCAGCACAGAATGTCTTATTTAAAAAAAAAAACATTAGTCTGTTAACACCGTAATGAGAGCTGTTGTACAGCAGTAGTTAATACTTGCAATTCATTTTTCAACTCTAGTTCATCAATTTGTACCTCCCCAGTCTATGAATGAATAAATGTTACACTTCTGTGGTGCCTTTCTAATACACACGGATGCTTTACAGTCAACACAATCCATTTACAATCCACCGAGAAGTGGCAGCCAATTGCGCACAGCATACTCTCAACTGGAAGTGACCGTCCACCTGGAGGACTGCATGGAGCAACAGGACAGAGTGCCAAACCATATCTGGGCATACACGCATGCGCAGACATACACATTCATTCATGCACACCAGCATCATTTAGAGGAGCCAATTCACCGGACCTCCATGTTTTTGGACTGTGGGAGGAAACTCATGCAGACACGGGCAGAACATGGAATCTCCACCCAGATGGGGACTTGAACCCAAGACCTGTATGACCCATCTAGGAAGTCCTTACAATAATTCCAACTACATGACTGATCACAAGTATCAGTACTATATAACTGTGTATAGGACTTCAGCCATTGCTGTGATCAATGTTCACACTGGCTGTCAAAGATTCAAATGTGAACCCTTCTTAAGTTAAAATGAGTTTGTGCTGGAAATGTAACCCAGAGCCACCTTTGCCTGCTCATGAAGAAATGTTTTCCAAGCTAACAGAGAACATTATTAAAACGTTCAACAACATTTTTACAAAGTTTCTGGAAAGTTAGCCATAACCGTAACTATTATTTTAAACTGTATCAATCAGGATACTTTAAGCTAAAACTATTATTTTGCAACTGTAACATGTAAAAACCTTTTATCTGCACTTTTGTCCATGAATATATGTAACTGTATATCAGAAACTACATACATCTCCATGTAATCGACTCCATTAGGGATAAGGAGGTGGAATTAGATTTTTTCCCACCAAACGTATGCTTTAAAGACAGGGTTTGTATTTAATGAAGTAGTCTGAACAGCCTGTTGGTACAGTTCTGTCCTACAGGGGGTGCTGCTGAACTACCCACTGAACACACACTACACAGTTATGCACAAACACACTGCAGACCTTTTCACACATGCACATGCATGCACGCAAACCACACACTCACACACCCCTGTCCTATTTTCCACCTGCTTTCTAAGAAATCCATTCATGGCCTGGCAGAGAGACATGCATCATTTAAAACATAGAGAAATAGAGTGTGTGTGTGTGTGTGTGTGTGTGTGTGTGTGTGTGTGTGTGTGTGTGTGTGTGTGTGTGTGTGTGAGAGAGAGAGAGAGAGAGAGAGAGAGAGTGTGTGAGAGAGACAGAATGTGTGTGTGTGTGTGAGAGAGAGAGAAAGAGAGAGAAAGAGAGAGAGAGTGTGTGTGCGTGTGTGTGAGAGGGAGAGAGAGAAAGAGAGAGAGTGTGTGTGTGTGAGAGGGAGAGAATAAGTGTGTATGTGTGTGTGTGAGAGAGAGAGAGAGAGAGAGAGTGTGTGTGTGTGTGTGAGAGGGAGAGAGAGAGAGAAAGAGAGAGAGTGTGTGTGTGTGTGAGAGGGAGAGAATAAGTGTGTGTGTGTGTGTGAGAGAGAGAGAGAGAGAGAGAGAGAGAGCTCTATTGATCTGGTTCAAAAAACACCATTAACCACTCTCTGGCCAATTTATTAGAAACCTCTACC
>BRDA01013615.1:129200-141579 GCA_036984385.1 Crenuchus spilurus | reverse complement strand
ATTTTTTCCCACCAAACGTATGCTTTAAAGACAGGGTTTGTATTTAATGAAGTAGTCTGAACAGCCTGTTGGTACAGTTCTGTCCTACAGGGGGTGCTGCTGAACTACCCACTGAACACACACTACACAGTTATGCACAAACACACTGCAGACCTTTTCACACATGCACATGCATGCACGCAAACCACACACTCACACACCCCTGTCCTATTTTCCACCTGCTTTCTAAGAAATCCATTCATGGCCTGGCAGAGAGACATGCATCATTTAAAACATAGAGAAATAGAGTGTGTGTGTGTGTGTGTGTGTGTGTGTGTGTGTGTGTGTGTGTGTGTGTGTGTGTGTGTGTGTGTGAGAGAGAGAGAGAGAGAGAGAGAGAGAGAGAGAGTGTGTGAGAGAGACAGAATGTGTGTGTGTGTGAGAGAGAGAGAAAGAGAGAGACAGAGAGAGTGTGTGAGAGAGACAGAATGTGTGTGTGTGTGAGAGAGAGAGAAAGAGAGAGAAAGAGAGAGAGAGTGTGTGTGCGTGTGTGTGAGAGGGAGAGAGAGAAAGAGAGAGAGTGTGTGTGTGAGAGGGAGAGAATAAGTGTGTATGTGTGTGTGTGAGAGAGAGAGAGAGAGAGAGAGTGTGTGTGTGTGTGAGAGGGAGAGAGAGAGAGAAAGAGAGAGAGTGTGTGTGTGTGTGAGAGGGAGAGAATGTGTGTGTGTGTGTGTGTGAGAGAGAGAGAGAGAGAGAGAGAGAGAGAGAGCTCTATTGATCTGGTTCAAAAAACACCATTAACCACTCTCTGGCCAATTTATTAGAAACCTCTACCTATGGTTAAGCAAAAGGTTACATTTAAACCTCCAATTCCCCTCCTGTAGCCCATTTGTTGATGCAAATGCAGAAGTGTGTGCAATTAAAATGAAACATTAAACATTTTAATTGCATTTGAGTCCATGGAGGTGATCTTACCTTGGATATTTTTGAGTTGTGAATATATAAATACATAAATTTATACATAAAGCACATTTTTAAAACTAAATTAACAAAGCAGCTTTACATGGTTAGTAATAATAAAACACAAAATCTCCAGTGAGCAAGCCAACTGTGATGGTGGCAAGACTCCTTCAGAGCTGGAGGAAGAAACCTTGGGAGGATCCAGACACACAAGGGGGACCCAGCCTCCTCTGGTCAACCAATTATCAGTTCTTGATACAGTCACATAATCCTATGATGCTGTTGGAGTGTTCAGGTGTACTAATATGGTGACAGTAATGAAACATGAATGATGATAATAAAGGTAGCAGCCAGTAAAGTCCATATAAACATGAATGTGGTCAGTAGTGTAGAGCATCTGGAGTAGACTAGGAGTGACCACCACAGAATATTAACCTACATGTTAAATTAATTAAAGGGCACTCAACATAAAAAACCTTGTTTGATGTAGTATGTAAATGTTAGTACACTTTCAAACTAAACCATTCAGTCCCCAGTCAATACAAACCATATATGGAAAGCAAACAGAAAAAACAGCTTGTTTTGTGATGTCACAAAAACCAACAGCTTATATACAGCCACCCATTCAACCTACAGCAGTTTAGCTCCACTAAATATGGCTACAGCATCTTTGCCTATTTAACCTACAATGGTTAAGTCTCACCCATTATAAATAAAAAGTTTAAGCTCCACCCATTCAGCTTACAACAGTTTAGCTCCATCCATTCAGACTAGAGCAATTTTGCCTCTGAAGATATAAGGAGTGTTTGAATGAGACACAATACAGGGTAGCCAGTCAGAACAAACCTCATTTACATATATGAGTCTATAGGAACAGATTTAAACAGCCTAGTTAAGTCTAAATGACACAGAGAAATTGGAAAATTATAATGCAAAATGGTTTTGATTGGCTGATATAACCACACAACAGCTAGTTTTGTATGAGAGATAATATATAAGACCTTGAATATACAAATGTGGAATACTCACACATGGCCGGTCTCATGCGCCACTACAAATGCTGATGAAAATCCATCCTCATGGTTGAGTGTACAGCTCCTCAGAGGATGGCACATACCAGTAACCGGGGCATAACCTGGGCAGGAAAGATGAGAATGCAATGCTGATGAATAGGAATATAGGCTATTCTCCAACATTCCAGAGCTTTCTAGAACTTTCTACAGCTGTTGACACTTGATTAGGAATCTTTCACACAGAGAAGGTGAGAATAACCATTCCAGCTCACACAAGACCAGTAAGAACAGGCACAAATCTAATGAATCAGGCTGGAGGTCAAATCCACTTCAGGTCATTGACTTCCAACGCAATTAAAATAATTCATGATTAAATGTCCTTCACTGATACTACTCAGTGAAGAATTAATTTAACCCATTCACATAGTAATACATTTAGCACAATAATGAAAAATCAGGGCTGAAGAGATGAAATGTTCTATATTTATCCTTTCAATTGCATGTAATTTTCTTACTTTTCATAGATTTACAGTTTAATCAGTAGCCCATGTGACCAAAAGACACTTGACAATAACTGAAGAAACTACAATTTCAGTCATATGATTTAATTAAATAAAAAAAACACTTAAAGGGACAATATTTACAATTTTCTTGTATTTTTGGGGGGGAGGTCTTCTTGTTTAAACAATATATATTTTTTTTTTTTACATTTTTCTTTATGACTTAGATAACTGTGTGTGTTCTTGTATTTCTCCCTGGTGGGGACCAAAAGTCTTCATAATGATAGGAATGTGTCAGATCTGTAAAAATGGGGACATTTTGCTGGTCCTCAAAACAAATGTGCCATTTTATTGCAATCTTTTTTTTTTTTTTGAAAGTATTGAGAGAGCATTGACCTTCGGTTGCTAAGGTTACATTTAGGTTTATTTTTACTCAGTACTACACAAGTGAATGTATGTAATGTCCTCACTAGTATAGTACTACCAACATATTTTTGTGTGTATGTACCAGGTTTATGCCAAGTTGTGAGGACCAAAACCTGTTTAAACACTTGTGGGGACCTTTCTTCTTTGCAGGGAGTACAAGTTGGTCTCTGCAATGTAAACCTTGAAATTTTAGGGTGAAAATGTGTTTTGAGGTTAAGGTTAGAGTTTTAAGGTGTGAGTAAGTCTATGCAATGTCCCCACAATTCACAGAAACATGTGAATGTGTGTGTGTAAGTGACCTCTGTTCTGATTGGCTGCCCTGTTTTGTCCAGGCAGAAACATTTCAGTATAAATGGGCAGAGTTAAACTGCTGTGGGTTGTATAGGTAGGCATTCTGTATGTAAATGTGTTGCTTTTTTATTATATTGTGAATTCATAATAGACTTATAGTAACACAGTGTATGAACTAATGAGCAAATGGTACATTTTGTAACAAAGTTCATATACTACATCAAACTCTTATTTGGTTTACTTGGTTATGAAATGGGCTCTACATGAACTTTCTGAATAATTACTGGATTTGACCTCAAACCTTTTCTGAGCATATTTTGTCAGGTTTAGAACACAAGTTTACTCTGCTGTTATCAAAGTTAAGTGAAATAAATATCATAACACTCACTATCGACAGAGCTGTTTTTATTAAATTATTCAACATTAAATAAGAACAGTCTGAATGTCTGTAAGTCATGTGGTAGCTGCTGGCATACAGCTGTAAGGTAAAGCACATGTGAGCATGCCCCTGAAGTGTGCAGTGTTTGTAATGAGCTTTAGCAGAAGCTAGCAGCTTAGCTCAAGTTTCTGCCCCTTCAGCCTCCTCTGGGAAAGACACAAGAGGCTACAGTTCTTCAAGCATTTCAGCTAAACCCAGCTCACCATCACTCACAGCACATTATGGGTCAAAAAGGGGACTTACTGACATACAAACAGACAAACAAACACAAAGCAAAGCACAACATATACAGTGTACATTACTCGATCAAGAAATGTGCAGCGGCAGAGCTGAGCTTGGTTTGGTTGTTTTTGATCCAGAAGCAGTCTGGGGCCCAGTTCGGGTCTTTCCTTTCCTTTAGACAAAATCACCATGCTACTGACCCACTGGACAGTGTTTGGCATGCAGGCAAAAAGCAGAAAATGCAGTTTTCACAGGCCTATGAAGCATCTGAGTAACACGCAAAGCAGCTAGCAGCGTTTTAGCACAGGCTAAAACTAACCGCTAGCAACCTTCACTGATATAATGGTCAGTGAGAAGTGACTGCTAAAAGCACAGCAGCTAAAAGAGAGCAATTTACTCAGCCGTTTCTCATCAATGATGGTTTTAATACCCTCTGGCCAACTAGCCAATGAGGCTTAATGGATTGTTTTATTGGACACACATTTAAGCAAGATGGAGGGTTGCATAAGAAATGGAAGCAATGCTGCTAGCCAAGAGATTTATCTGTCAGATAAATTCTCTCCAGGAGAATGCAGCTGTTGCATTAACCTAACATTAAGCCAAGAGCACTGCAAGGACAAAAGCATGGTATCAAACAAATAGGTCTACATCAGCGGCCGATTTGACTATACAGGAAAACAAGAATGAAACCTCTTTAGGGTGGTAACAGGTATTGAAGCTGCAGGCATGCTGGGATAGAAAACCATTATTTTTACTAAAACACTGGCATTTTCAGGTAGTAAGAAATAACCTTTAAGCATCATCTATGACTGGAACAACTTACTTTACATGGGTACATACACTCACTGGACACTTAGATATTTTGTATCTACACTCATTGTCCATTTGATCAGCTCCACTGACCGTATAGCTGCACTTTGTAGTTCAACAATTACAGACTGAAGTCCATTTGTTTCTCTGTATACTTTGTTAGCCTCTTTCAACCTGTTGTTCAATGGCCAGAACCACCAGAGCAGGTATTATTTTGATGATGGATCATTTTCACCATTGCAGTGGTGGTGGTGTGTTAGTGTGTTCTGGTACAAGTAGATCAGACACAGCAGAGCTGCTGGAGATTTTAAACAAGTGAAAACAGTGCATTAACCAGCAAACAGCATCCCAAGACCACCAATGAAGGACTAGAGGACCAACACAAGCTGTGCTGAGCTGCTGTCTCTCACTTTACATCTACAAGGTGGACCAACAAGGTAGGTGTGTCTAATAGAGTGGACAGTGAGCGGACACAGTGTTAAAATCTCTAGCAGCTGTATTCAATCCACTGTATCCAATCCACTGTGCTGTATCCAATCCACTTTACCAGCACAACACACACTAACACCCCATCATATTGTCAGTGTCATGACATGCTGAGAATGAACCACCACCCAAATAGTACCTGCTCTTCTGTGGTCCCGTAGGGGTCCTGATAACTGAAGAACAGGATGGAAGGAGGTTAACAAAGTATACAGTGGAACAGATGGACTACAGTCTGTAATTGTAGAACTACAAAGTGCACCTGCAGTATATGGTCAGTGAAGCTGATAAATTGTTTGTAGATACAACATATGTGTACCTAATGAAGTAACCAGTGAGTGTAAATTATATAAAAATATTTTAAATGTATCACTATACGTTTTACTGTAAATGTCCCATTACATGATGTCCTCCAATACCTGAATCCATCCAATATCACTCTGCTAGGACAAACTGCATCCTTCCAACATCTATTAATTATCGTAAGCAGTTTCATAGTGATATGATGTGTTCGTCAGAGCTACTGTTGATGGGCTGGACAAGCTTTACGGAACATTGTAAATGAAATTATTTCACTCAGTGTTTGGCCAAAATATCTATTTTGAAAGTGTTTTATTCACTTTTTTAAAAGATGCATACTTTTATTCATGTGAAAGGTCACACTGTTTAGATTTGTTATACTTTTTCATATAATTCAGGGATTTTAAAAAATTCTTATCTGTTTATTCAACGTAATTTTAATTAGGATTGATTTTGGAAAGTAGCCATTATAGAACAATATATCCTAAGTTCATGAATGTACCTGATTTCCAAATAAGAAAACAGTTATTACAGAAGCATCATAATGTAGCAAAATCTCCTAAGCATTGTCTCAACTTTAGGACAGCCCAGACAGTGCTGTAACATCTGTGTCATAAATCTTTTCTAAAATTTTATGCATATTGCTATCTATTTTATAGTTTTGTTTACATAATTTTAATAATGCAAATTAGGGGGTGGGGTGGGGGTACTCCACAAAGAATTTAGCCTGGTAATGTAAGTACAAAGTCAAATCTGTTCAATGAGAAAAGAGCAGCGGGGCATTCCAATTGGACAATCCTCAATATGGGGCTTAAGCTAACTGGCTAACTTAGAAATCCTCCTTTGTGGAATATGCTCCAAATGTGTATGTGTCATTGGTTACTAGATAACATTTATAATAATTAATAATAAACCTCAAATGAGTAGTTTAGGATTTTCTAATTGGAGATAAGAGAATTACAAAATTAGGACAAGAATCACTTCTGTAATATAAATTAGAAAAAAATCTTACACTTGGGTTTGTCAGACCTTAACTTAGGACTAAATATAGGAAGTTTCTGTAATAAGCCCCATGTTTTTATACTTAAATATGAACCAGCTTCAGTTGATTTTCTTATCAACAGTGGCTAGTTAACATTATACCCTACACTCAGAGTACAGCAGAAACAAGTCAAAGTATAAAGTGCATTTTCCTGGGATAGAGGAACATTTATCATATCCATACTTTATTACAAAATGTTCCCTTGCTAATATTGACTTGCATTGGTAAAATATTTTTTTATATTAAGCAATTTCGATCATTTTAGAAAACATAAAATCTGGTCCAGACAGAGGTCAAACTTCCCAAATCTTATGTCTTCAACAGTGTCATTTTAATGCCTCACAGGGTCTATATTTGGCTGCAAATTCTCTCGTGTTGTAGTGAAACTCTCTCATCCAGGTGTGATGTTTGTCAGGTGGGCCGGGGCGGTCCGTGGTTACGACTCTGTTATGGGCATAACACACCTCAACACTATGGCAACAATTCAAGTGTGAAACAAAAAATATACAAAACAGTTACTGATCTGACAGGAGAGGACAAAATACAAGCATCCATCATCCGTGTGTGTGACTGTCAAACAAGCAGTTGTTGAGAAAAACAGTTCAAACACAACATCTCTGCATGTGAAACATCACAGAATATACAGTGACTGTAACAGCCAGTCTGTCTGCACTCACTGAAAAGAGAAAAATCACAAGTGACCTAGTCTGAGCTTCTTTCACTTATCACCAAATACTAACTCTTTCTTTAAAAGAGGTAAACAACCAATCAAAAGTGAGTCTGTTCATCTTAAAGACATCCACGGCAAAAATAAACAACAAGTGTAATCATTTAATCAAAATATCTTGCGCTTCTCATTTTTAAGAATTTTTAACTTTCTGAAGCATTTTATTGTAATTTTTTTTTGGTAAAAATAAAAGTGACAAATAGGGCTATAACAATAACTGCAATACTGAAATATTACAATACTGCAATTGATTTCTTGGTGATCATGATTTCCAGGTGGTACTAAAAACAAAATGCAAACTAAATTAAACAACTATAATAACACAGACTGTAAATAAACATTTTAGGGTTTCTTCATATTTTAATGATTTGATTTTGAAGCACATTCCATCACGGAGAATCATACTTAATGAAGCATTCAGTGACACTCAATATGGCTTAATGTGAACAGACAGTAATGAATATGTGCTGTTTATCACTCTAAACTGTTGTTTTTACCTTTTAAAGCTTCTAAACAAGTTCTGTGAGTTCACTTCAGTTTAACTAATCTGTGTACTCTGTTTCTATAGTTACTGTCAGATTAAAAACTTTCCTCGGTTTTTGCATGTAAAGGAAAACTGTGGGTGTTGTGTATAAAACTCATAATTAACATGAATAAAAGTGAAATGTTTCAGATGCAATGGCAGTTAATGTCTGCTAATTAAACTTACTCAAAAGCATGAGTCAATCATGATAAACAGATGAAACACATGCAGATGTATTCAGTATGGATGAAGATGGAGGATGATGATCTAAATGAGAGCAACCTGATCTTATATTAACATTGTAATAGCAACAAAATCAGCCTGGTTTATTTTACTACTTATGTGTTAAATCAATCTTAATCAAACTAAATTATTTCAAACGTGCTCAAAATCATGATTAACTAATAAGTATTGATCGGTGTAATATGACAAAACTAAATCTTTTGATGATTATGGAAATTATATTTAAACATATAAATCTTGCATGCACTGCTTTTTTGAGGTCTACATTCAATGATGTTCATATCAGGGGACTGTGAAGGTAAAACCTTCAGCTTACACCTTTTAAAGTAGTTTATTGTGGATTTTGAAGTCTGTTTAGGATCATTATCCAGTGTTGATGTCATCCTCTTTTCAACGTCAGCTTTTATAAAGATTGTTATACTGTACTATTTGATTCCAGAATTTGCTGGAATTTCATTGAATCCATTCTTCACTCTGCCTTTGAAATGTTCCCCGTGCCACTGGATGCAACACAACCCCAAAGCAGGATTGATCCACCCCCATGCTTAATGGTTGGAGAAGTGTTCTTTTCAGGACATTGTGTCCTTTTTTGTCCAAACATGCCTTTTGCTCATTGCAGACAAAGAGTTCTATTTTAATCTCAACTGTCCATAGGACAAAATGTACCAGGCTTGTTTAGATGTTCTTTTGTAAACTTCTGATGCTGAATTTTGTGGTGAGGATGCAGGAGAGGTTTTCTTCTGATGACTTCTATGAAGGCTTCTTTCTGAAGATCTTTTGCAGTCAAGTGTAGGGTCTGATTTGCTTCTCTTTCAATTCTACAAGCAAATATCTCTGACATTTTTCTTGGTCTTCCAGATTTTATTTTGACCTTTACTGTTCCTCAAAACTGTCATCTTCTTATTGCCTTCTCCTGCTTTGTGGTACTCAACCATTTTCATTTACATAGTGCTAGACAGCTGCTTAAAATATCCAATGGCTGCTGTTTTTTGGGACAAGGTTGGAGGAATCTCTGTATTTATAAAGCTATGAAGTTTGCATCGCCTGGCCTTTCCTAATGATGATTGTAAATAAGCCATATCCTAACATGCTAATTAAGGTCTGAGACCACGGTAAAAGTTATGTGAGTGCTCAAATATCCTAGGGTTTCTAGAGTACTTTTACAAGGTACTCTAAAATTATACAAAACCAAAATAATACACTGATATTGCTTAAAATGTGGAAAAGTCTATTTCACCCTTGACTTCATGTTTTTTGGAAAGATCATTTCACGGGCAGCTATGGTCTGGTGGTTACGGATCTAGTCTTGAGACTTGAAGGATGCCGGTTCGATCCCCAGACAGGTCATGACTGAAGTGCCCTTGAGCAAGGCACCAAACCCTCTAACTGCTCCCTGGGCGCCGGTGGATGAGGGCTGCCCATCCTTGTTCCACCACCTCAGTGCTAGGACAGAGAAGAGTCTTGCTAGTGCTAGTCTTCCACGTGTCTTGAAGAACGGTGAGGGTGGTAGGGAGGGTAGGAGGGTGCCTAACCCCCAACTGCTCCATGGGCACCGTAGATAGGGCTGCCCACCACTTCGGGCACAATTTCTCATAGCCTAGTGTTTTCACTAGTGTGTGTGTGTGTGTGTGTGTTTCACTGCATGAATAGGTTAAATGCGGAGGTCAAATTCCGTTGTGTGCAAATCACACTGGCAAAAACGTGAATCTTCATTTTCAACTTGCTTAACTGTTCGCAGAAACATTAAGTTTGACCATGGGTGCCAATCTTTTGCATGCCACGGTATCGGAGAAAATAATGATTTATAAAGTTCAGCAATTGTCAAACCTAAGCTTTAGTAGCTAAAAAAAGAAAGCATTGTTCATAGCCTGAATTGAAAATAAAAGCAGGATTTAAAAGTGTGGGCAGTGTCTGGCCTTTTTAAAAGAACTCATTTGAACATTATCTCAGAATAAGAAGTGCAGGAGAAAAGTGGAAAGTGCTTCAGTTATGAGAATAAGACTAAGCTCTCACAACATGATTTAATATAAAGGACTGTAAGTTAAAGAATACATGAAAGGATGCTGGGAAGAGACTAAATTGTACATTACTGTGTAACCGTTTAACTCGTCTTTCGTCTAACTAGCCTAGTCATTCTATAAAAGTACATCACCTTCACTCAACACGCTTGCACCACATCCAGATCTTAACAAAGGTCTCACAGAGTAGTGAATGTGGTTTAGGACACAGAATGACTGTGAACTATAACATACTGTCATACTGTGTCCACTAGTCTGTTAGACCGTCATTACAACTTGGATGAGGTTTGAGCAGGTTGACTAAAGTTTTGGTGTTGCATTTTTATAGAAACAACTAGGCTATTTATTTGACTACTGAGTTCTTGTGTCTATTAGCAATGTTAGCCTTACATGTCCAGTTTTAAACTAAAGAAGCAAGCATGTCTTGGCTGACAGACTACATCTGGGATAAATGGAAGATTGTGTATATATAATTTTTGGGAAGGAGCATCTCAAAAGGTAAACCAGGAATGTCTCAAGATCAGAAACAAATGTCACTATTACATGTTTTGGACCAGATTGATCAGGTTGTTCAAGGTGATCAGGTTGATCAGTGAATGCACAGAGCTACTGAAGTAAGACAAAATGTTATGTCTACAAAGGCCAGAAGAAGAAACTACACTAAAATTACTGCAGACGGGACGGTCAATGTTTCAGTGTTAGAGATTACAGTAATGAGCATTTCTTTTTCCTCTACATGCCAAAAACTCTCCTTGGAAAACTGGTGATGAAACAGTGAGTTTGTTCTTTTTCATAGGTTGGCACCAATACCCAGTTACAAAGGTGCTGGACATCCAGAAAAAAGCCCCCTGATGTACTACAGTAGGGTCATTACTGTTACGGCAGTCTTAAACGCAATGTTGAGCCCACCATTTACAGGAGGCCACTGCTGACCATTGTTCCAAGGACCTTACCTGAGTGAGTGTTGAGGCCAACCTTTATGGAGGTGAAGCGTAAAGGAGCACTCACTCTGCACAAGCCTCGACCGAGTGAATACACTACCTTGCATACCTGCGGGACCAAAGTCTTGCCTGGAGAGGAAGATGGCATGGTCGTGGTACTCAGCGTGGTTGGGGTCCAGTCTCTGCTGAGTGTTGGCCCACCTGCACACCTGCTCCAGACTCCGAGAGGGGTTTCCTCGCTCAATCAGGCTGATCGACTGCACACAAACACAAAGCACAAAGACTCATGGATATTATCATTGCGACTGATGAACACACTTATTTTATACAAACCGGATTCCAAAAAAGTTGGGACACTAAACAAATTGTGAATAAAAACTGAATGCAATGATGTGGAGATGGCAAATGTCAATGTTTTATTCGTAATAGAACATAGATGACAGATCAAAAGTTTAATCTAAGTAAATGAAACATTTTAAAGGAGAAATATGTTGATTCAAAATTTCAGTGTCAACAAATCCCCAAAAAGTTGGGACAAGTAGCAATAAGTGGCTGGAAAAAGGAAATTGAGCATATAATGAACAGCTGGAAGACCAATTAACACTAATTAGGTCAATTGACAACATGATTGGGTATAAAAAGAGCTTTTCAGAGTGTCAGTGTCTCTCTGAAGCCAAGATGGTAAGAGGATCACCAATTCCACCATTGTTGCGCAGAAAGATAGTGCAGCAATACCAGAATGGTGTTACCCAGCATAAAATAGTAAAGACTTTTAAGTTATCATTGATCATTGTCAGTGAACACAATCCACCGTGCCATCCGCCGTTGCCAGCTGAAACTCTACAGTGCAAAGAGGAAGCCATTTCTAAGCAAGCTCCACAATCTCAGATGTTTGCACTGGGCCAGGGGTCTTTTAAAATGGAGTGTGGCAAAATGGAAGACTGTTCTGTGGTCAGATGAGTCACGATTTGAAGTTCTTTTTGGAACACTGGGACGCCATGTCATCCGGACCAGAGAGGACAAGGATAACCCAAGTTGTTATCAACGCTCCGTTCAGAAGCCTGCATCACTGATGGTATTGGGTTCCATGAGTGCTTGTGGCATGGGCAGCTTGCATGTCTGGAAAGGCACCATTAATGCAGAGAACTATGTTCAGGTTCTAGAACAACATATGCTCCCATCTAGACATCATCTCTTTCAGGGAAGACCCTGCATTTTTCAACAAGATAATGATAGACCACATTCTGCAGCAATCACAACATCATGGCTACATGGGAGAAGGATCCGGGTACTGAAATGGCCAGCCTGTAGTCCAGATCTTTCACCTATAGAGAACAGAGCAACAAAGAAGGCCCAAGACGATTGAACACCAGATAGTAATAGAACAACTTTTTACGTCCCAGAAGGGACTTTCTCTACTACAGATCTACCCTCGTATACAACAAGATCTTGGACTTGTATC